>VWYI01028431.1:339609-381057 GCA_013399455.1 Anthoscopus minutus
ACAAGCTCCGCGCCGGTACCGGGGGCGGGCGGAAGCGCGGTAACGGGGCCGGCCTGGGGCATCCGCGCAGCCCTCCCGGCCCGGCCCGCCGGGGCTGCCTGGTGCTGCAGCCGAGCGGGGAGTCCCCGCGTCGGTGACATCGCGTGCGCGGCGGGCCGGAGCTAAGGCCGGTCCCGCAGCACCCAGCGGACCCGCACGCAGGAGGAGCGGGCTCGTGTCCCTCTGTAAGCCCCGGGGATCGCTCCTGTCCGTCCGTCCCGCGAGTGCCGCTCGGCGCCGCCGGCTGCCAGCGCTGCCCGGGGCTCCGGCACAGCCTCACCGTGAGGGGCTCGGGCTGGTGTGCGACTTGCCGGCTCTTGGTCCGGAAAAAAGAATTAGTGGGTTTTAATCTGATCCGTTACGTATGCCTTGGAGACATATGAAACTCTTAATAATATTAAACTGTCTTGATTTGGAGTCCTGTTATTAAAGAAAACTCTCTGAATGCTTGCTTTTTGTCACAAAGCAGTTGTCACTGAATGATTTCCCCCTTATTTTCTGCCAGTGTTTTTATGCTGACATGAAACAGAACAGAGATGGCAAAATCTCTGGTAATGAATTTAGCAGTGAAGTTTGTTTTCTTCTAATATTATCTGATCTTTCACAAGGGCTGATCAGGCATGGATAGGACTGATGTAAGGTACTATGTATGTGAAAACTGAAGGTTGTTTTGATTTTAATTTCAGCTTACTGAATTGTTTTCAAATGTGCTAAAGCTTATATTTGGAGCAGATGATGATCCATTCAAAAAGGGATTAAATGAGTTAGTGGACAGAAGGCTCATAAATGGACTAGGTGGGAATGTACCTGCTACATTCTTCATGCAGTAACAGTGGGTAGAAGGAAGCATGAGGACAGTTGACCACACAGTGTCCAAATTTGTATATTCTGCCTGAATAACTTCTCCAGCTGTCACCTTTGGAGACAGAAGTTGGGACTAAGTGAATCACTCATCTGATACCCTGGGACACCTTACAGTCCAGTTGTATAGCTGAATCAAAGCATTCCTCTAGGATGAAATGATAAAACCTGTTTGCTGTACAGATAAAACCTGGTCACTTGTATATCCTCCTGTATGATAGGAAAACTATGCAATACAATAGCTTAAATTCTGCAGTAAAATCTATGGCTTGGCATTCCCTTGCTCCATGCTTTTAACTCAAGTGACTGAACTGCAGGCACTCAGCTTGGCCAAATCCATTAGTAAGCAGGGACAGAAGGGCCATGGTGCCTGCCCAGCATGCTGCCTGCAAAACAGTGGCATGGTTTGTCCAGGAACACCTGAATTAAGGCCAGAACCTCTGGCTGAAGGAAACCTGACTTAAGAAGATGGTAGGAATGTGACTGTATATATGTGTATTGCTGCTGCCTCAGCTACACACTCAGTTTCTGTGGTGTGTTGGGCGTAGATGCATTCTGGTGCCTCCAGCTTGGCGGCTGAGGAGTATCTCCTTCAAGATATTCTAGAGGTCATAATCCCTGGAGGAGCTGGCAGGACAAAGCCTGGTGGGTGCCAGCTGGAGCAGGCTATTGGCAGGGCTGAGGTGCCCACGTCTGCCTCGCTCTCTGGGGCAGGGAAGACTTTGTTAGGGGAAAGTGGTCATTTCTTAGCTGTTTACATCTCTGGCCTTAGAAATAAAAACTGCAATAGTGAGAAAAACTACTAAGCAAGTAACAGTTCCTGTAAAATCACTTGCAAACCAAAATGGGCTTTACACAGAAGCATGAAGGAGGTGAGTTGTTAGAGGTGCCCCAGTCACACAACAGGTGAACCTCGGGGCATTGGTTTCTAGAGAGAAAGAGAAGGTGCTTTCAGAGTGTTCAGAAGTACTTCTAACACTGAGGCAGCACAGTCACAAACAGGTCACTGTCATTGGGCAGAAACTCTTGTGAACCAAAGGTAGGTTTGTAAAAGTTAAGCTTGTGTGTTTATTTGTTAGGCAGCTTTTGTGTGTGTGTATATATATAATAAAGTGTATGTCCTTTTCTAGAGCTCAGCTTCCTCTTTCTTTCTCTATCAGCTATTTCAAGGCCAAATGGTTTAACATTACTCTGTGTGACTGTTGAACTTTCACCCATTTCTGAATGTATTTCAGCTTGTTATTACTTTGCTTTATAGATCTGATTAGCCGACAGAAATACCTTTCTAATTTTAAAATCTCTGAAATGTACTTTTCCCCCACAAGTTTCACATGCTTCAGACAAATTAATTGTCTTGCTTGTTTTGAAATGGATTTGTCAAGACTCATATGATTAACTGTGACCATTTCTTGTTAGGGATAATGTGTTTGTTTGCTCAGTGCTTTAATAATCACTGTGAATAAAACACAATAGGGTTGTCACTGGCTTCCAGCATATTAATGATAAGGTTTTTACATTTGCCTGTTGAGTTTTGTCCCAGTCAGCTATAAATTTCTTTACAAGCTTGGGACTGAGTCAGTGTCCTGGCTCAGTGTGAGACTCCAACAAACGTTCAAGTATAATCAGGTGGTTTAAAAAGTGTGTAATGTTTATAGGGCAATTTCTTTAAGTAGGTTTTAAAACAGAAAGAGGACTGGTAACTGTTATCCTAGTCTTAAATTGAGGGGAACAGAGGTAGGAAGAGCTGGAGTGCTGATCTGGGGTCACAAAAATTCTAATGAAGGAGCTGAAAACTGAGATGACCTTTCAGAGCCTAGTTCCTGTGCCCTCTTTAATGCCCTGTGCTGCCCTGGAAAGAAAACAGAGAAACAGACTTTAATGATATTAATGAATTGATGTGAAAATGCTTACCTAAGAAAGCGTAATTTGCCCGTCACCTGTCTCAAAATGGGGCATGGTAACATTTTTACATAAAACTGTGATATAACACAATTTGACATTAGAAATTAAAAGCTTGTATACATACATATATATGCACAGGTACATCAGAACTCAGCTTCACTGAAATTTGGGAAGCCACATAATTACAAGATTGAGCCATAGATTTAACTACAGTCATTTTTTCAGTTGGTGTCTATTTAGAAGTGTCTAGAGCTACACTTTGTAATTCTGCTGTAACAGCGTTATTGATAACGTATTTTCACTTCTGCCTCTAACCACTCTCCCTTAGAGGAGGAGAGAGAGCAGCACATGTTATCCAAGTCCTTTGAAATAAGTTATTTCTGAACATCACTGTCAAGACATTTGCTATTCTGGTGCATGGCAAGGAAAGAGGGATTTTTTTGGAACTGGGACAGCTGTTAGCAAAGGTTTGGAAGGATAAACGGGTTGGCATAGCAGCCAACAGACAGATGTATATGGAAGAAGGCAGGCAGCTGTACAGGGCAGAAAACTTCTCATCAGCCAAGTGTTTCCTTTGTGCTTCTTCTCCACTCACTTTTGGAATAAAATCAACCATGGGATATCAACATTCAGGAGTAAAGAAAACAGTGTTAGTTCTTTCTAACATTTTCATTCCTCTCTACCCACATATTTTCAGAGTGTATGGCTTCTGGATGGATGTAAGTCATAGTTGTAGGCAGTGAAGTAAGTTGCTGATGGTTTTGGATGCAAGAACAGTCTTAGAATTGATTTACAGTAAAACAAGTTTTTAGTTATGGCAGGTAGCTCTCACAGCACTGGCACTTGAGCAGAAACTGAACCACACTATAAGTCCTTTTTGCAGGAACAGATAACTTACGTTGCTGTAAAAGCAGATCATCATGGTTGAATAGGTATGTGCACAAAACCATACATTAAAAAGTACTCTAGATTTTGCTTCTAATTAATAAACTGAAAAACAGTCTTGGTTTCTTTTTTGTTCTAAAGGAAATTCATAAAACTAAGAGTGCTTGCCTTTGAAAACTGTTTTATCTAATAGTATTAAAAAGGCATGTTCTTTACTGGGCAACAAGACACTTGCACTGAGAAATCTTTTTGTAAAATCACCTTTAAACAGGGTAAATTGCCTGAAATGCATACAAAACAATATGTTCCACCCACAGCTGAATGTGGAAATTATCCTGTTTATTTGTCACTAACCTGTTACTGACTAGAGACGTTGTCATTGGTATTTTGGCCTCTAATGTTTACAGAAGTGTCCTTTTCAAAGCAATGCCAGCACTGACTGTAGCGTCTGTGTCTTTTAAGGTAGGAAGTTGAGTTTTAGACAGTTCAGCCTGGCAGTTCCGGCATTACTCAGTTGAGTCATGAGTGAGATTTGGCTCGGTCCCAAGTAGTGCTGGATGTAAAAACAGCCTTAGCTGTTTGCCCAGCTCCTGATCCCCCCAAAGCCTGAAAGGTCAGTGCAGGACCTTGGCTCTGCCCGGCTGGGAGGGCACTGGAGGGAGCAGCTGATGCCTCTGGAGAGCGTTGCCTTTTTGCGCTGCAAGCGCGACCTGGCGCAATAATTCTGTGGCTAAAGGGCAGAGCCAGGGTTAGCCAAGGAAGTCATCTGAGGACAGAGTCCCAAAGTGTTGAGTAGTGTTAGAGGTTACTGCACATTTGCAACAAGAACTTCTGGGTTGCTTTTTTGCAATACAGAACACATGACAAGTATGGAATTCAAATCCTTCAGGGATGTGAGTTTCTTCATGAAATTATCAGCTGAGGAGCCAGTAGAAAAATCCATATAATTTAGGGACAGATATTGGTGTTAAAGGTGAAGTAATGGTGCCTCACTTATGCTGTACTTTGTTCATTCTGCCCTGACTCCTTTCTTCATCTCTTACATCAATTAAATCTTTCAGTATCTGGCTCCCCATATCAAAGAATTTACCAGAAGGAAAGCATCAGTCTTGAACATTTCAGTTCCTAGGGAGTGCCTGCAAAATCCTTACCTTAAAATCTCGGTCATGGGAATGTCCTGGTGAAAGAGAAGGAGATTTTGCTGTAGTGGGAAAACTTGCAGCTGTGACCCAGGGTGAGCAATGTGCTGTGCCTGTAGCTGGCACAGCAGTTCTGGGCCAGTTGCCCACAGGCTTTCATCTTTATACTAGCTCCTCTTTCTTTCCTATAGTCTCTTTACATCCCCCTTTTCCTTATGCTTTCTCTTCCTTTCTGCTAGCTTTTAGTATAACAGCACTGTCTGCTCTCTTTTCACCAGAGAACTTCCCTTCCCTTCCCTTCCCTTCCCTTCCCTTCCCTTCCCTTCCCGGNTTCCCTTCCCTTCCCTTCCCTCTTCACTACAGCCACACACATAATCCCCAAATATACTGAAATACTACATTTGATAACCTGCAGCAGCCCTGCAGGTTGTAACTGGAAGGGTGGTAAAAATCACAGCTACCAGCAAAGATCAAAATTGCTCACAGGAGACGAGCAGTTTGAGTTTTAAGTTCTGGTTTCTCCAGATTTAAGGCAATCCAGCTGCTGCCAAAAGGGCTGGTCCCATCCTTTCTCCTGCTCCCTCGTTCCTGCCTTGGGGTATCAGTAAGGTGATGACATAGCTGAAGTTTAGTGTTTCTCTGGCTCTGCTGGGTTTGTACTGAGCTGGTGCACCAGGATCATGTTCTGAGGCTTCCAGTGGCACCACAGGAAAGGTGCCAGGGAAGAACAGGCATCAGGTTGGGCAGGGCTGTCCTTTGAGTGGCAAGGCACTCCTAGAGAAGAGTTGGCCAGCTACATCTTCTGCCAGGAGTATTAATACAGACTTCTAAGATATATATATATGTGTATATATATATATATCGCTATTTAGAGGGAGGAAAAGAAAAAATTTATTTGTGAGAACTCTGGACAAGACTGACTTTTTGCCAGCAAAAAGTACAATCCTGATGCCTTGTAAATAACAAGCCAATAGGCTGATTTAGGCAGAATGACTAAAAAGGAATCTCTCTGATAAACACTTGGCAAAAAACATGCCCGCATCTGATAAATAATTAGGACTGTTGCCTTTGTGCCCTAATGCAGAAAGCACCTGGATTCTTGGAAAGAGTGGTCTGTTACAGGAGAAATAGGCATGAAAGAGCATGGTAGGCTGCAGATGACCAGTTTGTTCTGTGGTTTGAAGAACAGGGCAAAACATTTCTTGGTAAACACCACTAGCTAGCCTTGAAAACAAAACATTCCTGACTCCAGGGAACATGTGGTAATCTTGTCTACAAAGAATGCAAACTAAAGTGGAAGAAAACAAAAATGAGGTGTCTATTGCAGCACAGTCGGGCTAAAATAAAATCTATAAAGTAATTATTTTCTTTAGCAGGATTTCTAAAACTGCTTCCCAGTGGTTACCTCTCCTGGGAACTTCCATAGGGCACAGAGAGGAGCAGACCTTTATGTGGTTACATCGGTGGCAGCCCAACATTTTGTGTGCCAAATTATTAATAGATGTATTGCTCTTCAGATTTCACACTAGTCCTGGGGTTTCCTATGGGAATTTTAAGTAATGGTGGGAGAAAAACACAAGCTGAAACTCGAGGATACAAACAGCTTTGTGAATTCAACATTTCTTCCTGCTGTGTGAATATTTTGTGTTTCTTCTCCCAGAGAAAAGACTTGCAGTATGAAGAAATTATATCCCATCCAAAAAGCAGCAAATATTTTAAAATTTGGATTCCTACCAAACCATCTCAGCAGGGTGATGTTACCACAAGTTAAAGCAAGAAAAGAAAGTCATTTTTTTAATTCTTGTTTTGGAAGTGGGATTCCTCTCCCATGTCACATAACAGCCCATTGTATTTGGTAGAAATTTTGGGGTTTATTTAAATATCAAACTTGTCCTTTTTTCTAAAGCAGTCTGCAGTGGGAGCTGTGCAGGACTTTTTCTGTACAGAACCTGTACAGATGAAAGCAAATATTTCCCTCTTTTTCAACATTTGAACTGATTTGGACAGAGAGAAAAATTATATGTAAGAGATTGTGGCAATAAGATCTTTGGAAGAGAGAATGCTGAGTTCTTCAAAGCTGGCTTTTATTCTGGAGGGGTGTGTGTGTAGATTTTGTACAGGTTCAACTGACAACTACCTGTTCTTCAGCAGGTGAATGTGGTTAGACCTGTGCCTCCTTACTCTGTGCCAGCATCTTGAATTCTTTGTAGCAGCTTGCACTGCACGAGTGGGACTGGCAGAATTCACTTGATTAGCATAGGACTTGATTAGCATAAGAGATCTGATAACCAGGATGCCTTGGCAGGAACAAACAATGCTTTGAGGATGGAAATAAGATTGAATCAAGTGACAGGAAGAAGACCATAGAAGAGATGTTGTAAAATGCATGTTTGTATGTTTGCATGACCAAACCCTATCATTGGAGCAAGAACTCACTGCCTTTCTAAAGTAGTCTATAAGCATATGTAACCCACAGTAAAATTGGATTCTGATCACCACTCAGTTGTCCCCGTCTCTCTTCACTGCCAGTGCCAAGTATTTCATACCCGGACATGAAATAAAAGGTCCCAGCTGACAGTTTTCCTAGTGGTAGTATTCCTACAGATATATATTAAATATTTGTGTTAATTTTGCCTCCCAGCTCCATTGCCTTGACACTGAGAAAGTTGTAAAAAAGGCTTTGCTGGTCATCCAGTTTCTGAGCTTAAAGGGGAAAGACCTCCACTGCTTTTTCTTTTAAATGGTCAGTCATTGTTGTCCTTGTGGTCCTTTGGCTGCCCTTTTGCCACCCTGGTGCACCATCCAGGGCATGGGAACAGGTATGCAGTACAAATAGTGAGCAGATCATGTGTGGGGAGCAGGTCATGACCATTGCAAGTGGAGGAGTGCCTTGAATTCCAGTAGTGTTTGCCAGGAGAAATGGGTTTCTAATCGAGTCTGGGCAAAATTTTAAAAATATTTTTATTTTATTTTATGAAAATAAAAGTCCTGGATAGCTACAGGAAATAAAATCTGTCTCCTTCTACGATAAGATGAAAGAAGGATCAATTCTTCAATTTCATAATGTTTTAATCACTAAAAAAGTAACACACTGAGTCTCTGGTGTTGAAAAAAAGTGTCATTAATGTACTGCTGTTCTTGACTAGTGTTTCAGATCTTCCCAATTCAGCGAGTAAACACAGGACAAGCCAAAAAACACCATTATATTCCTTTAAGACTGTTCCTGTTTCCAAAATTCTTTTCCAAAGGAACTTTTCTTAATTTGGAAATAGAAAGACTTAGGTTTTGCGGTGGAGCAAGAGAAATAATCTGCATTTTTGATACTTTTCCACCAAAAAAACATCGCCTGTGCAGTATTGCCCTCTGCTGGCACCAGTCTGAGAAGCTTCATAGGTCCCCGAGTGGAACAAGAGGTTTGTCCCCTTCCGAGGGAAGTGCTCATTCATGGTTGTGATACATGAAGCGCTCATGGTTTAATTTTATTTTTCCACAGAAAATCTTTTATGGGCAGCGATTTTTTTTAATACGTCTTTAAAAACACAATAGGTTCTTGATAAAATTTCATTTTCCAGTGAATATCGTAAGAATCATGTAGGACCTGCCCTTTGAAGGCAGTTGTGTTACACATCAATGTCGTAGTGTATGATATGCTCTGAAGTAACAGAAAATTCTTTTCTTCTTCTTCTTTTCCCCCCCACCAGTGTCACCTGATTCACTATCTGAGACTCAGCCATCATTTGATAGTTCTGAATTATTTGATTTGCACCTTTGACAAGCTGAAGTCTGTCTCCTCTGAAGACATTAAAATCACGGATGCTGTTTTTGACGGCGTGGAGGTGCGAGTGTTTGAACCTCCTGCGAAGGGAGATGAAAGCCTCAAGCGCAGCGTTGTTTACATCCATGGAGGGGGCTGGGCCTTGGCTAGTGCAAGTAGGTGTCTGCCAGTAATTAAACAGGATTCTAGTCTGCTTTTCTCCTAGCAGGAAAAGGCACGAGCTCTTTTTCTTGCCAGGAATGGCAGTTTTGCTAAGATGTACCTGAATTTAGTAGTGACTTTCTCCACTCTGGAGGATCAAGTCTAAGGAGAGAGAGAGAAAAATATTGTGAACACACAGGAGAAATGTATATCTTATCTGGTTGCCAGCTGTTAAAGGACCAAAAGGTTCATTTTGTTACATCCTGAGAGGGAAAAACAACTTATTTGCTGCCTGGGTGGGCTGCTTGGGCCAGTCCCCCACTTTCTGACTTAATGTGCAAAAGTCAGTCGTCCTGATCAGAACCTGATCAGGTTCCAGTGGCTACATAAAAGGAAATTACATGTGAGCCCCTTTTTCAGAGGATAATTAGCAGAAGACTGAGCTGATCTACATGGCATGCAACAGCCTTGCTAATGTTTGGTTCTTAAATAGCACCTGCCTGGGAATACACACTGCTGAGCACAGACAGGAGGAGCATGAGGGAAACAGGTAGAGGTTGGTTCCTCTTTGGGTTGCACCTTAGGGACTACAACCACCACCAGCATAATTACCTTGAAATTTAGTGCTATTTACTTCATTAACTTGGAAACTACGAACATGATCAGAGCAAGTGAGGTACAGCTATAGGCAGTGATAAGGTAACCACTGATTCCTTCCACATTGTTCTGGACAAAATCAGCCTTGGGAGGGCATGTGGTTCCTGTGGCTGCTCTGAGATCCAGATCTGAGAAGTCTTCTCCCTTTTCCTTCCCCACTGTTCCCATGACATCCCGAAGTCCATACAGCCCTAATGCATTCTAGCTTCCTCTACAGAAAAAGAACATCAGTGGATTTTTACAAAATGATACGAAACACAGACTGTATTGATTGCATTTGGACTCTGGATGTAGTCATTCAGACTATGATTTGAGTGAGATTTAGGTTCCTAAATAAATTTAATATAATGGCCTTCACGTGCCTTTGGAAATTCCAGTCTCTTTGTCCTGCAGCTATTAAACATTTTACTCCTTTACTTCTCTTCCTACAGAGGAATTATGATTTGAGATGGTTTTTCTTAAACCTGCTTAAAAGATATTTGTTAACCTCCTGCCTTCATCATTTGTTCTGTAATAGTTTGCATATGACTCTTGTTGTGCAAAAATTTATATTAAATTGCTGCACTTTGTCAGGATGATTATAGCTTGGCTTTGTCAGATGTATCTCTGAGTCCAAGGTACAGAAGATAATGACACAATTGCTACACCTAAATATTAACTTCTAAGGCTGGATACTTTAGAAAACATTTAGTGTCCTGGTATATTTTATACTACTGGGAACCAGCAATTAAGTAACTGGAAAGGAACAAAATTTAAGATAATCAGTCCTCTGATAAATAGGATAGCTGTGATTAATCCTCCCATAAATGAGTAGCTGAGCTAACATTAATAGGGCAACTCATTTGAATCAAAGCAATGCATACTATAATAAAATGAACCACAGGCAGTGACTCATACAGCAGTAACTCTCTCTGGATGTTCATGCCCCCAAGCTACTGGGTGCCTTAGATTTTGACCAACTGAGAAAATTGCAGTAGGTGGGTAAAATGACGTGTCTGAAGTGACCAAGACACAGATGAGGAAGGAACCACTAGACTGCAGGATTCTGAAGGCATGAGTTATGTTCTTTCTGCTGTACTATGGATTTGACATCTGCCCAGTTGTAGGCTGAACTCATTTACTTTGCTTGTATCTGGGATGGCTGTATGTTTTCTGAGAAGGGACAGCTTTGTGACTATTGACTCACATGTCCCTTACACCATGTCCTTCCCTTCCAGGAACAAGCCTTTACAACAATCTCTGCAGAATCATGGCTGAATCTCTGAACGCTGTTGTTGTCTCTGTTGAGTGAGTAATCTAAAACTGATCAAGTAGTTTCAAGGTATTAGAAACATGTAACATCATTCTTTGAGCTCCTTCACCAGTGGTTTCCCTATAAGGCTTTAACTTGGACGGTAATTTTCTATTTCAGTCTGATACCTTTATCCTTTTAAAATTACAACAAATTGGAATGGTATCAGAAATTCATTTGGTTTTCTGATTATTTTAGAATACACTGTGGGGTCTAGCAGGTTCCTGCTGCTCTCACAGTCTCCCACTGTTCCAGTCCTCTCTTTTAACCTTTGTGCTTCCCTCAAGAGCAGAAGATTGCCAGACAACAGAGAAGCAGGGCTGCTTTTTTTAACATGTTAAACAATTCCAAAGCAAACAAACCTATTGACTAGCTAAATACATTATCTAGACTCCAACTTGATTGGTACTCTTCCCATATTTATTGTCAACTTCAATATTTTCTTTTGCAAACCCAACCACTTGATAAAATGACTTGGTTTTCCCACCTGCAGTTAATTACATACCAAGCTTTAGGATCTAATTGCAACTTCATTACATGGAGTTGATGTTACTCATTTAATGCTTACTACTGTGTACTTTAAAGGGTTGGGGGGGGGTTGGTTTATTTATTTTTTTTTTTACCATTTTGGTTTTTCTTATTAGAAACAAGGAAAACTAGCAAAGCAGCTGTTGGTTATTCCAGACAAGCAGCAATCACAATACTGAAAAGTTCCTTATTATTCCTTTTCTGATCTATGCTGGCATCATTCTGCCTATTGTTCAGAGTTAACTATTACCTCCTCTCCTTAATCATTCAATCTTTCAATCAAAGTGGTTGTATTCAATTAGTCAACCCTAATTAGATTCTTCATTGGCCTAATTTCACATCTCAGTTTCACAATCTATGCATAGTTTACTGTTAGGCAGTTTTGCAAGGAGCTCCCAAAGGACACTCTCAGATTCCTGTATATACAAAATCTAGATTGCTTTCTGACAGCAGGTTCCAGTTGGAGTTTGAAAGTTGTAATCTTAATTTTAAAATATATTCTGTATATGAAACCTCTTTAACCTACAGTCTAAAGATGTTTTGAGTCAGAGAACTGAATTTTGGTTCACTAGGCTCTACTGAGAAAGTCTAAAATCTGTAGTTTGAAAAGCTGAAAACTTTGCTTTGTATCATAAGACCGAGTAACAATTCTTGGATGTCAAATTATTCAGTAAATACAAACAGATTTCTCCTGCACTGTTATTTAGAAGCTGAGAAAGCCTTGTTTCTGGGTTCAGCTGCTGCCTCTTCCTGGCAGAATGTTGTCTCTCTCTGTGCCTCCATCCCCCAGCTGCCCAATGCGTGTATTTCTGCTCCTCTCCTTAATAAAGGAGTTACTGTATCTGTTGCATTGGAAAAAATCTGCATTACTTAATTTCTTGGCTATTGTTCATTTCACGGCACAGAGGGATAGCAAGGTTTATTCTCCCCTGAAATCACTACAGATTTAGGAAGCAGAAGTGCTTAGGTGTTTGGCTCAGCCAAACAGGAACGTGTTGGGCGTGGACAATTTAATCTCCCTCCTACTTGTTAAGGTGAGATCAAAACCAGGCAGAGTGTAATGACTCCTTTGCCAAGGGTGTTTTAATTACTGGTTTTTGTAATGCATGATGAAATCCTCCATTGGGAAATCCTAGGAAAGTGCTGCACAATTTTACATTATCTTGGTATTATTCATCCCTATCAGGTTCATTTTAATTTTTCCAAATTAGAACATTAATTGTAAGATTAAGTCTTGCATACCTCTTACACACCTCCTCCTACTTTTTCTGTACTATTTATCCTAATGAAATACTGATTTCCAGTATGGGTTATCTGATCACCTGTAAATCCTAAAGGAGAGGTACAATAACATCAGTACAATAAAGCAGAGGTAAGAATCGTTTCTCTTCCCTTTTTTTTTGCAGATACAGGCTGGTGCCTGAGGTGTGCTTTCCTGAGCAGTACCACGATGCTCTTCGTGCAACAAAGCATTTCCTGCAGCCTGATGTCTTAGCTGAGTATTCAGTGGACCCCACTCGAATTGCAATCTCTGGGGACAGTGCAGGAGGGAATCTGGCAGCTGCTGTGTGCCAGCAGGTATCATCCACTGAGTGTTCTGTATTGCATTACAGCAGTCCAGCCCAGAGAGGCTGGCAGGTGATTTGTTCTGCACCATCACACAAGGTGATGTGCCACCCCTAAAAACAGAATGGTAGAAAGCCAGAATCTGCTCATTCTTCTTGTGTAAAGTGACTCAGTCACTATATCAATCACATAGGTTGTGATGTGTTGTTACAGTCACAAGTTGTTATGTTCCAGAGTTCAAGAGCAAGTAGCTAAATGACTTTTTTTTACCTATTTTGCTGGTGAACTCCTTCTTTTTCCAAGTAGGCATAATTTCTTAATACACTTGCCTATTTTTAGGTAATTGTCTCTGGAAATATTCTTTTATTTCTTTCAAATAAGGGGCAAAATATACAGTTAACGGAGCTTAATTCTTCTGTTAAATTGTCTTCCTGTAGCATTTTGCAATTTTAAGGAAATTTCTTTTGTGTATCTGCAGTTTAAATGTAATCTGAATTTGATCTAGTAAAGAATTTAAAGGAAACCCGAGGCAAGTAATATTTTTCATGGTTGAATGAAATATTATTATTACTAACTTATTCCTATTTCCATAACCATTAGTGATAAGAAAGCAGATACCACGTCCAGACAACTAATTATCATGACAACCTTGCAAAATTGAATTAGGGTGGAAATATTAATGAGAGACAATTACACTAAAAGTATTGGGGACTGATAAACATGATAGTAGCACGTTTTGGAAAGAGCATTCCTAATTTGATTTCCTGATGCATAATTATTTTTAAACAAGATGAGACACAATAGGGCACCAGGCATCTTGTGTAGAAGATGAAATGAAGAGTTTGCTGATTTCCAGTAAGGCAATCAGGGGTACCAAATGTGTAATTGATAGATTCAGATCAAATGCATGTCTAGTCAGACACAGGGAGGTGCTTCTACACCAGGTGAGTCTTTGAAACTGGATGCCAGGAATCAGCATTGGCTGAAAAAAACCAGATCAATTCATGGAAGAAAAATCCATTAAAAGCCCTTAAAAGCAAGAGCAGCTCCTTTGATTCAGGAAATCCTTCTGTTGCCACTTGTTCTAACTGTGTTAGAGAAATGCCACTTTACACATTTTATTCTTCTTACTCCCTTCAATAAGTTGATGTCATTTGATTTCTGTTGAGAGCAGGATGGTGGGTCTGCCTGAATGGCCACCTTATGAGAGGAGAAAAGATCAGGCTTCTGATATTTCAGACAAAACACCCACATTACCTCTATAAGATCATAATTCACTCTAAAACTATCAAAAGAACATTGCTTTTCTAAGAAGATATATATTTATGTTCTTTATAATCTTAATTCCATCCTGCGTTTCTCGCACAGCTTAGCAAAGATGAGGATTTGGCTGTCAGACCGAAACTGCAGGCCTTGATTTATCCAGTCCTCCAGGCCTTTGACTTCAACACACCTTCCTACCAGCAGAACATGAACATGCCCGTGCTCCCTCGCTACGTCATGATCAACTACTGGATCGATTACATCAACGGCAACTACGACTTGGCCCACGAGCTTCTCATCAACAACCACACCGCCCTCAACGTCGGCCGGGCGCTCTCCTTCCGCGCGCGCCTCAACTGGACGGCGCTGCTGCCTCCCTCCTTCAAGAAGAACTACCAGCCCGTGGTGCAGACCACGGGCACCGAGGCCATCGTGGAGCGGCTGCCGGCGCTGCTGGACGTGCGGGCGGTGCCGCTGCTGGCGGACGACGCGACGCTGGCGCGGCAGCCGCGCACCTACGTGCTGACCTGCGAGAACGACGTGCTGCGCGACGACGGCGCCATGTACGCCACGCGCCTGGAGCGCGCCGGCGTGCCCGTCACCCTGGACCACTTCCACGACTGCTTCCACGGCTGCATGATCTTCACCGTGTGGCCCACGGATTTCTCCGCCGGCGTGCAGACCAGGAACAGCTACATCAAGTGGTTGGATGAGAACCTCTGAAGGGAGGGCCCTGCCGGGCGGCGCAGGGCGGGCGCGTGGCTCCGGTTCTGGGCAGAAGAGCAAATGAATCAAAAAGTGCACTTTTCCAAATTCCGACTTCACTGTTCAGTGCAGCTGCTGGGGGTACAGACCACTAACTGCAGCGTTTTCTAGCTCCATTTGCCTTGCCCAGTAAAGAATTTTGAGAATTTTGAACTTTTTTTTCAAAGCAGTTTTTTTTCCACTTTCTCCCAGATGAGTAATGCCAAACATAAAACACTTGTTGAGCAGGGAGATCAGGATTCTTACCTGGCTGCAGCTTTCAAGCTTTGACGCTTACTTAGGTACAAAGGCCCTGGCTTTCAAGTGATGTGAGATAAATCCTAACACCTATTTCTGAATATGTAAAAATGTGAGCTAGTTTACAGTGGTATTGAGCATCTGATGTCACAGTGAGAACACTCACCTGGGGCAGCAGAGCCATGCATTTGAATGACAAGCACAGATTTAGGTGTTGGCTTTTTGCCATAGACAAACAGCTCATTGAAATTTTTAAAAACACTTTTTTACAAAAACTCTTCTAGACAGTTAAAACAGTCTCTTAGCCAAACCTGTCATTCAGCTTTGGAATTTGGTCTTTACCACCTTTTAATTATTTATATTTCAAAAAGGTACAGGACTAAATATATTTTCAATAAAAAGTATGATAGCATACAGAAATGGGTAAGATCAAATACTATGTGTAGCAGCAGAATCCAGCTTTCCTGTGTGAGTGGCCTTCAAAGCTGACTACTTATTTGGCTAAAGAATGTGACTTCATCTGCATTTAAAGCCTCAGTTGTACAACCTCCTCACAGAAAATACTGACCTTACTACAAATAGTCTGCTGTGTGGTTTGCACTAATGTTTGTAATTAATAGTAGAAGTTTTTGTTCATTGACCTTTCTTTTATGTTTGTAGTTTTTACTGTATTTCCTGCCCTGTGAAAGGAGGAAAGCAAGTGAATAGAAGTGGTCTCCAATCTGGACAGATTTAATTCTGAGCTTTGCATCTGAGCTTTGTCTGTCTTGTAGACTGCTCTAGGCAAGGTGATCTCACTACTGGGCAGCAAATCTGTGCAGTTTGAGCCAGTCTGTAAAGTTCAGACAGGCGGGACAGGGGAGTGACACCACTCTGTGACTGTCTGTTGTCCAGGCTGCTCACAGCCTGCAGAAATGAAGGTGATGTGAAAAGCCCAGAGGCACAGAGGAGAGAGTGGGAGATTAAATTCATCCTGAGCTTTACCACAAATTTCCTGTGGGTCCCCAGGAGAACAACATCATCTCCTTTCACCACACTTCTGCAAGGGGGGGAGTAACCTCCAACCTCACAAAGAAGCTGTGAAGCTGAATTCTTAGGTGTGGGTGAAGCACACAGGTGTGAATGTGACTGCAGGTACTCAGCAGCTCCCATGGCTTCTGACTTTCCATCCTTCTCCAAGAGCTGGCTTGGAGCAGCCTGTCCCACATCAGGGATGCTGCTGGGCTTGGGTCCTGCTGAGCAGTTGTTCCCCTCTGTCCTAGTTCCTGTCAGGAACCCTAAGGTGAGGCTTCTTAGCCCTTGGAGATCATGACAAATGCAATTTCATTAAAGCATTCCTCATAGCAGGATTCTGAAAAGTTCTTCAAAAAACCCCATTAGGTACTGATAGATCAAACTGCCTTCTGACGTTTAAAATATATACAGAGCAGTCCCATTTCTTTGGGATTTAAATTAAATAGGAGAATGGCTTTGCTGAACCACTGCTTCCTGGAAACACCAGGTTGTTAATGTGGTTGTGTGTATTAAGAAAAACCATTAACAAGACAAGGCCTGGATGTCAGCTCAGTCATGCAGGCCAAAACTCATTCCCAGCATAGTTCACACGGAGATCACAAGGCAAGGCTTTTTTAACAGTGGCCCAGATTCTTCCATTTAGCCTTTACAAAGATTTGGTAGAATTAGGGCAACTGAGTGACAATCTGAATCAGAACACATTTTGATCAAGAAACCAAATTAACACTGTAGGGAAGTCAAATTTTATCTGGATTTAAACCCTTTCCTCCTTTTCCCTATAAACACAACTTCATAGATTGTATGCTTTAAACAGACAGCAACAGAAGTTATGTCCATTCAAAAGACAAGTTACTAATCTGCTACAGAGTCCTTTCCCTTTATATGGAGACAGCTACATTTACCTGACTTTAAACTATGACTAAAATAGAAAAAAATAATCACTATACTGAGTTATAACAAGAGGCTTTTTCCTGAATTTCTGCCTTAAAGAGTAAACCCATGTCAGAAAAGATATAATTTATATCTACTCACAGTCATTCGTATAATATGTAGATATACTATGATTATATGTCATAGTATAACTGTAGTACTGGAAGAAAATGGTTAATATTCCTATAAATCTTACCATAGTTATGTTTTCCTGAGAGCTTTCTGCAAAGCTTTAGGTAGCATTTGTTCATAGCTAAGTTATAAATATCTATTATGAACCTAAAATATAATTGCTGCTGTTGGGTTTTTTTAACTGAAATGAAAGGGAGAGCTGGAATATATACATATATATGTGTATATATATATATTCATGGAGTCAGTTGTAAATTTCCTTCATGCACTGAAGCACATTAAAGTCTTGGCACAAGAAATGGTAGTAAGTTGAAAACTGGAGTGAACGTGTTTACGAAGCCATCAGCAGCCTGGTGCGATAGCCGAGATCACAGCACCACGTGGATGTGATGCACAGTGTGAGCTGCTTCTGTCAAAGCATCTGCACTACCTTGATCTTGCAGCCATGTGGTTTGATTCATGATAGCTGCAGAGACACCTGAGGGATGCTGCAACATGGAAAAAAAGAGGTCTGAGTTCCAGCTCTAAAAAGACCTTTAGTGCACAGCTGCACAAGACACTGATCGAATTCAGTGTAAACCTTAAAGTGGGTGTTAGTCCCAACCCAGCTTTCCTCCTCCTGTGCATTTTTCTGCTTTGCACACAGTCCCCATGCCCCACATTGGAAGTTTAGGAGTTTTCTTTCACGCTGTGTTGCTACAGACTCCTAGGAACTGACTCAGGGTTAGGGAAAGCAGATGCCTGACAGCAAGGGATTAAGATTAATCCGTGTTACAAGACCTGGATTTGTTCCTGTGTTTTCCTACATCTCCAGGTGTTTCCCCAGGCACATCTTACACCTTGGTTATTTCACAAAGCAGTTCAGGGCACTTTGCAGGAGGTAGGATCAGAGCAAGTGTTTGTAGCAATATTTTACCTGTGCATGGTAGAGTCTTCAGAGAACATGTTCAATAAGTTCATTTTCTTAGGACGATTTTGGCTACATACCTTTTGTAGTTAGCTTTTCTTCCTCTTCTGCAATTAGACTCTACCCCTCTGTTGCAAAAATATCTAGTTCCTGATGGCTATTGAAGCATCCAGATGAAAGCTTTAAAAAAAAAAGAAAAAAAAAGTAGAATCAACTTGCATAACAACCTACAATCATTCTTATCCTGCTTTCATAGACCTGAGAACTATTATTAGTGGGTCCCCAGTGTTTTGGCTAATATTTGCAGGAATAGATGGAGATTTTGTCTCCCTAGCTGAGGGCCTCTTAAAGGATGGGTGTTAAACATTTGTGAAAGCCCAGATCTCTTTCAAGAGGTTTCATGATGTATAAAAATCACAAATAAGTTGAATTTCCTAACCTTCATCTAAGTAATTCCAGAACTGCATTCCCAGTCAAAGCAGAAAGGCCATTGTGAGTTTTAAGCCCTACAAACTAAATAGAAATACTTCATCCTTAAAACGTTACTTTGTAGTATTTGAACCTCTATATTTTTAATCTCTTACCAAACTTTACTAGGAACTTGTAAAAACAAAAATATTGGAAGAAAGTGAACTTGAGTTAAATTTTTAAGCTGCTATGATCTGTAACAATTATATTGTTAAAAAAAAAATCTAAAACCAGGTGGTTTAATGTTCTCATATTTATGATGTTCAAAAGCCCAACATACAACATACCTGATATGAATGCATTCAATCCTTTATGCATGACAGTTTTTGCTTTTTGTCCCAGTGCAGGGAAAAGATTTGTAAGATCTCATTATCAAATGTGATTTGAGATGTGCTATCAAAATGAAGAACAAATAAATGAAGTGAAATATACCTGTAACTTACTTTGTTTTTCCCAGGACCACTGGTTTTGTATTTCCAGTCTGGTTTTTTGATTGTTTCAAGGCAGGAGACTTCTGTGTGTCCATGGGCTGTGAGGGTCACCTCCTTGTACTTCATTTCTGCCAAGTGACTAATGGTGACCACTTTTTCTGGTGCTGAAGAGTGGACAAACCTGCACTGGTGCTGTTATTCTTCTTCAAATAAACAGCAGAACTCATATTCCCCATTCCAATGTACAAACACATTTTTATGTGTCTATAGGTTATGTATATGTTTGAAATTTGGTTAGCCAGCAAAAGTCCAGGCTCTTTTTTCATTCCTGTTCACCTTCCTTTCACATTCTTTTTTTCTAACCTGTAACCATTTTCTGCCTCTGCCCTCTTATTTATTGATCACAGTAGCATTGCTTTTGAAATATCCTAATGTGGAAGGTTTCCCATTTTGTCCAGCAGGCTCCTGGGCCTTTCACAGAATACAAAGCTTTTCTCCTGCTGAAGAAAAGTGGTGGGGAAAAAATGCTTCAAAGGATATACAACCCTATTTTTTAGGCCAGCAAAAGTCATATTCCCACTTGCATGAAACTGAATGCAGTAAGAAGAGTTTGGACCACACAGAACATTTTTTTTTATAGTGATATTTTCTCAGATATAAAACATCTGAGAGTGCAGGGCTTGGCAAGGCACGGCAGTGCCTCCCTGTGCCCTATTTCCCACCTCCCACCCTCAGCCAGAGCAGCAGCCAGTGCCCCATGGGGCTGTGCCTGAGCCAGGTGTGTCTGACATCTGGATCCCAAAATCCTTCTGCATCCTGCCTGGCTGGGTTCTGCTCCTTGCCTCACTCTTGGAAAACTCTTTGGAGCTGGGTCATGTTCAGGATGAACAGATTTTTGTTTGTCCTCAGGGGGGGATACTTGTTTTCTCCTTGCTCTTACTTCCAGTTTTTCTGGCACTAATCCAATGGCATTTACTTATTTTATAAATGTCATCTAAACAGCACATCATTAATATGAGACTAAATTCACCCCTAACTTAAATTAATATTTTTCTCCAACTTATTTTAAAGGGTTTCTCAGCTTTTCAGCAGGAACATAGGCAAAATAAAACAAAAAAAGAAACCCTGCAATGACTCTTCTACAACTGTTTTTACAAAAACAATATTTTAAATAACTTTTTCTGATTTTATAAAATGTAAAGAACACTAAATACTTCCATTGCAACAACTATTCATTTCTGAAGCAGAATTTCAAACCTCAACACTTCCCATCATAAGACAGTCTAGGGGTATAGGAGAGGCAAAAATTGTTAAAGGAGACAATACATTTTATATTAAGAGACCTAAATCAGCATTAATAATTGGTGTTATAGAAAAGTCCCTCTCCCACAGTGTGCCAGTGTCAGGACAGGTGCAGGACACTCAGTGCCACTGAGAGGTGAATTCAGGGCGTGGTGAAGGAATAAAGGCAATTCTTACTGTTAACCTAGTAACTTCACAACAATCTGATTCCAGCCTGAGGATTTTTAGTTAAAAGACAATCATTTGCAGTACAGCCAGCAGAGGGAGCGTTTACAGTGAAGTCTAGTGCAGCAATTTCTAAAAAGCACACTGTCAAACGGGAGTTGTTATTGTGGGAATGGCACCAGGAGGTTTGGGGCGGCCCAGCCGTGACTTGTGAATTCATGCATGGGCAGGGCAGGAAAGTCATGCCAATGGGGAATTACTCAGAGGCCTTGCCAAAAAACAAAAAAAAGAAAAAAGCAACAACAACAAAAAAAAAAAACCCAAACCCCAAACATTGAAGCACCTCATATCCATTCCATCCCAGGGATATCCCATCCCTGGAAGTGTCCAAGGGCAGGTTGGACATGGCTTTGAGAAACCTGATCCAGTGGAAGGCGTCCCTGCCTATGGCAGGGGTGGAACAAGATGAGGTAACGTTCCTTCTAACTCAAAAATTCTGTGGTTCCTCAGCATGAATCAGGCCTTGGCAGGCTGAGGGTGTTTTCCAGGTGATCTGGCTGTTAGTTCAGACCCTGGGACCTGGCTGGGCTGTGTGCAGTGACCCGGGCTTGCTGCAGAGCCACAAGGGCGAGGAGTGCACCTGGGGAAATCTGCTCCTCTGTGCCCAGGGCATGGGACATGCTCATGGAGAGCTGCTGCATGTTCAGGGCTGTCTCCACTGCCTGCACAGACATCTGTGTCTGTGTCAGTGAGGGCTGCAAGGAGGCATAAGCAGCATCTCCAAAAACCTACAGAGAGCCATGAGTGTCCCTGGAAATGGTGCAGGGTAATACCTGAAGAAGTGGGACTGTTTTAGGTCATTTGCTGTGGCATCTCTGCTCTTTTAACTGAGCATAAGGCAACTCATTGTAAGAAAAAAGCAACTTTTACAGCCCTTGTACACCCTGCTCCTGTGGGAGGAGATGACCTTTCCTAGAACTCCACTGGCAAAGCAGCCCTGATGCTCTGCTCTGGGGCCTGTGGGAGCCAGGGTTGCATGGCACTGCCAGCAGCTGGGGTTTGAGTTATTTCAGCTATCAGATGAGTTACCTTTGCTGTTTCTCACACCCAGTCACGTGCACATGCTCCATGGGGCATCAGCAGCCATCACATCCTCTGCCACAAATGTGCTGTGGGTTATGGAGCACTGCAAAGCCACAACAGCTCAGCAAAGCAGCAGTAGTGCTCATTTACTGTGACTGTATCTATTTGTAAGGGGTTTTTCCCTCCCCAAAAAATCCTGTGCTGAGGAGTCAGACATGCCTCCTCATCTTCCTGTGCAGCTGAAGAAACTCAGCATGAGAAGTCAGGACCTGCACCCAAAAACCCCTGAAAAAAAACCAGAACCCTGCAAAAAAACCCTTCCAAAACTCCTGATTTCCTTTTGTGTTCCTATTTTTCATCACCAGTTCACCTGCACAAGTGCAACACAACCTTCCAGCCTTTCCAAATACCATACCATTGCAAATCCTGGCTTTGGTGGTCTGTGTGGACAGTCATGGGAGGAAAGATGCCACTTGTTATTTCACAGTCACAGCAACGCCCCAGAGGCACAGTCTAAGCCTGGATTTGAGCACAAAGAGGCAACTGTGCAGTTCAGGTTCTGTGTGATCTGCTGAATTACCAGGTGCTTAATCGGAGATCAGAGAATGTACATTTGTATTTCATGTTCAGCCCCAGAGTGGTGGCCAGGACATCTGGAATGCAAGGAGTCTCTTTGGACACAGATTAACTGGGTGTTGGCCAACTCCACAGAAGAATTATGAAACATCAAAGACAGGGGTACAAATGTGAGAAAGGCCTATGGAATTACATCTGACCATGAGTGACATGGTAAAACAGAAGCTGGTAAAACAGAAGCTTTCAGCCTGAGCCAATGTATATTTTTAAGCATGCCCTCAGAAACTATTTGCTATAAATCATACTTGTGCATATGTATGTGTACACACACACACACATACATATAAATTGCCATAGTACAAACCTAGAAGCACTTCATTAAGGATTATAAGCTGGCTCTAGATTGATAATGGTCCTTTTCATCAGGCTAAAATTATGATATTGGCATTAATTTGGGCTCGGGACTTTTCATAAGTGTCATCATCTTGGCCTCTTGGGCTGCTGATCTTATCTGAGTTTCCAAGGGAGTGTCCAAGTTTAAGCAAGACCTAAACAAGTCTGCTGAGCTGTCACCTTGAGGCAGATTCTTACATTTACTTCATCAGCCACTCATGCAATCTCTTTGGGCCTTCACTCCAAACTGCAAATCCCAATTCTAATTTACTCTTTAGAGTCACTTTGAAATGCAACTTTAGCTTGAGTAGTGTTTATTTTTATCATGTCACCTCTCCTTTGCCCGCCCAGACCAGTATCGCCCCAGCTGTAAAAAGCTGTTTGCATGCTAATGCAGCAGAACCTAGACAGCTGGGCGCTATTCCTCCTAAAACTTCCTCCACAGGCTTGTTTGCTGAGCTGCAGTCAGTTAAGGGCAGCAGAGGTAACTCAGCACCTCTTTGTCCCAGAGGGCAGCAGTCACCACACTGTTCTTGCAAACCTCCAAGGAACTCACCTTAACCCAGACTCAGTTCTCAAAGCTGCAGCTGGAAGCAAAACCATCTTTCCACTTCCAAATCAATCAGTGTGTAGGAATCATTAAAAGATAATCTGTGCCAAGGCCCATAATGAAATTCTTAAGTCATTTATTTATCAGATGAATAACAAGTTAAAGCATTAGGTGAATTTCCTGTAAATACTTCATCCTTTCCCCAAGGGCTGTCTCAGGAACCAGGGGAACTTTACTGGGCGGGAAGAAAGGCATCGAGCTTGGGGAGAGGAGAGTTCAAAAAGCAACTAAGCCAGCAAGGGTTGAAGATTAGCTGGGTTAAACTTTAGTGCCTCCACCAGGCACAAAAGAGGAGGAGCTCTCCCATGGGCAGGGGTGGCTGTTTTGGGACAGGGGAATTCCACCCCTTCTGTCACTGCTTCCCCAATGCCTGGACTTGGGCCAGCCCTTCAGAAACTGGCCAGGCAAAAAAATGGAGGCGTTTCCTTGTTTAGGCTTGCAGGAAGAGATTGTGACTTCAGTCCCAAGAGATGGTCTGGCAGCCTGGGCAGCCCCTGGATGCCACAGGGCAGCAGCCTGAGGCTTGGTGCTGTATCCCAGTGCTCAGCCACGGCGGGTGCACACAATCCAGATTTCTGTCTCCTGTGCAGGGCATTGCAGAATCCACCAGCTCACCACAGTGTCAGCAGTGTTTACACACACAAGGATTTTAGGGCACAAACATACCAGCAGCCAGTGGGCTGGCACTTCTCTAACTGAACAGGTTTGCTCTTTTCTTCCTCGACAATGCTCCTCCAACACCAAACTGCTGCAGGCTGGGGAGCATGGAGAGTCCTCTGAAAATTACTCTCCTCACAGCTGAGGAGACTTAGCTATTTATTAAAGAAGAAATTAGATGACTGACATAATGTCATTTTAAGACCTTAACAACAGTCTGCTTAATCCAACAGAGAGACTGACATTGTACTGAGCAGCTCTGGGGCACAGCTGACAGAGAGGGAGCCCCAAGAGCCAACAGCAGGAGCTGCTGCCCCAGCCACAGGGGTCTGTGAGCATCCCTCAAGCTGTGACAGTGAAGTTTGAATAGGGATACACCTAACTCAGGCTAGAAAATTTTTGCCCATATTATTTATAACTGCTTCATCTGATGTGCTGGTGAAGGAACTTCTGCTCTCCTTGCACACCAGAGCAAGGAGAGCAGTGACTGGCACAAACAAAGAGCGTGTAAATGGGAATTCACCTTACTTTTCTGCACAGGCAAACTAACACACATAGGTTAGGTCATGTTTTAGAGCTGGTGCTTTCCACAGTATCAGTAAAATACTTGGGAAGAAAAATACTGCTGCTTATCAGCTCCACCCCTCCACTCAGCTTGTTTCCCTTTCCCTGAAATGTTTGAAAATAAATGAGCCAGTGTGTTTCAGCAGAGTGCTTCAAATATTAAACAATCTGCTGCTCCTAGCTAATAAGGATGGCAGCTGGCCAAAAACCCTGCCTGTTTACCGACTCTGCCCTGCCCTCCTGGAGCCAGGATGTAGCAGCGCTGAACAGAAATCTTGAGAAATGCTGGGAAGTGCTGGGAATTGTGCAAATCAGGACAGTTCAGCCCTTTAGCAAAACCTTGTTGGAGGTATGCAAGACCTCACCAGCCAAAATCAAGCCCCTTACAACTGAGGAGAAGAGTAACGTGCTTTGAAGTATCCCATGAATCTGAAGTTTTATTTGCCCTGGGTGTAGAGAGTTTCATTTCTGTTTTCTCTCTGGTCTACCTTGAGCAGTAATCATTAAATGAAACAAGTTCAGCTGGGCAAGGCTGCCTGGTTTATACACTCTTTTACAGCCTTTATCAGCACTAACAAGAAATAATAAAACATTGCAAACAGCACACAGCCAGAGGTATCTTGTTCCTGGCACTACCATTCTTAGAAAAAACTGTTCTTCCACTCAATGCCTGTAAATTCAGCTTTTTTATATCTGGGATTTAATGTGTCAGGCATTTAGCATGTTTGCATGCAGCACAGCATGCAGGGCTGGAAATGCAGTCCCTGGGTAAGGAAAACTTCACCTCTCTCCAGTCTGGTCTGTTTTAACTCTGCAGAGGTGCCAGCCTGTCTGTGTTCCATCACTTCACTGGAGATGCAGACATGTCACCACTCAGTTGGACTTGTCCAGATTTGTCTTTCTTACTCACTCTTTTATTTCTCCTGCCCCTGTTTCTTAAAGCATTTGTTTTCTTTCTTGAAAATACTTTCTTGCTGGCGGTCATAGATAGAAAGGAGGTTCAAATTGAGGGTGATGGGGATTTCTGTGAGGTCCTTGCAATAAAGGCTTCTTGCAATGGTGTGTTCCTGCTGGAGGTTAAAAGGTATATATTTAAAGTGTTTTGTGAACTATTTATATGACTACTAATATATTCTCACTATAAAGAAGGCCATAAGTGAACTGGCAGGCACAAATATAAGGCATTCATGGATTCTCAATTTCAGTGATAAAGCAAATAAGCTGAGTTTGCACTGTTAATACCATTTCAGATTTTCTTATCGGGAAATTTTCCCCCCAGAATATTTTCACAAGGAAAGAACTACAGAAATTTCAGTGCTGTGCCCAGTGGCAGTCTTTCCAACTTGCTGTAGCTGATTTCTGGGTAAGAATTTTGCTTTTCTTTGATCATGTACTTTAATTTGGGAATGAAGAGTGAGGGACATTTGTGCTTTCAGTACCTGGGTTTGTTCTTTGCAAGATGTCACCAGCCTGGCTCCCAAGCCCATGCTCCCTACTGAGGTGTGTGGGGAGGAAGGATCCAGATGCCCAGATCCCATCTGAGCTGCCTCTCTGCTTTTCATCACAGACCAACTTTGTTTATGTGAAAGTTTGTGTTTACATAACAATTTGAGTTTACACACAAATATTTTCCAAGGTGCAGCAAGCCAAACACGTTACCTAACAACATTGTCCAGCTATCTGCAAACATTTTGTAGCCTGAATAATATTTGTTCAAGTTTAGACCATACTCACCAAGAAAAGTCAGGTGAGGCTTTCCAGCATGGTGACATCTTCCATTTTTTTCCTTACACAAAGAGGAATGCTCATTCCAATTAATGTAGTCTTCTGAGAAAAACGAAATCTGTATATGAAATCTAATAGCACAGGTTGATCTGCAGGGATTAACAATATGAAGGAGAACATTGTCAAGAATGTAATGATACTTTTTTGTATGTCTGCTACAGCTAATGCTTTTAATTGTATTTTCCAGTTTAATTCTGGTAGCCAAAGGCACGATGCACAAGGCAAATAAATGACAGGATAATTGGCATGCCCAAATGCTTCTTCTCTATATAAGGCAGACAGCAAATATGAGTTGAGCAAGCAGATCACTGTGTTGCAGTTTAATTCACTCAATATTTCCCCAAAATTAATTTTACACTGCAGGATGGAAAAACAGGCCTGGGAAATGCACTGAAAATGTCAGCAGGGACAGGAGCCACGGAATCCCCCTCCTACGTTACCATTTCACACAAGTGTTAGAAAACTTTGTCAGCAGAGTGACTGGGGAGGAATAGGATCAGACAGAGCATCCTGCTGGGTGCAGATCTCCATTCCCTGCATGCCTCAGGTGCTTTACTGAGAGATTCTTCTGTGATTGCAGGTACACTTGGTGAAAGGCTTTTGAAACAGAAAGGCATTCCTACCAACCTGACAGCAGCAACCAATTTCACTATCCATGCCCAGCTATCAGGCCTGCAAGTACAGTGGAGGTGAACTATCACACCACTTCCATTGGTGCTGCTCAGCTGGTTTTAATGTACCCAAGGAGCTGCAAAGAAATTATTTTGACTGTAAGCCCTTGAGGGCTAAGATTATCTTTATGGGCTTAGACAAATACACAAACACATTACCAGAGCTTTGTTTTTAAATCCATCAGAGCTGAAAGGTGAAATAGGTAAAAAGACAAGTACTTTTCCTTGACGTTTAAGTCAAGGTAGGTTTTCTCCCTTTTGATCTACAAATCCAGCCAGAGTACATAACTTCTAAACTGCAAATATTCATTAAACTTAAAACTCAAGGAACCCTTGGCAACCCTTCACCTGTTTTTTTTTAAGTATTTTTCACTAACTATAAAGGAAAGCATGTCTGTATTTGGCTTCTTCACAGATTGTTTGGCCATCTAACCTAAGAAAACACTGTGGTGATCACATGCAGTTTTGGAAAGCCAGGCTGTGTTGAGCATTTCCAGGCTGTGGGCCATAAAAAGAGCCTGTCCCTGCTGCAGTTCATGTGGCTTTTGCTGTGAATTGGAACGAGGCCAGGCCCACATCCAATGCAAGGTCCCAAAGACACTCACACGTATTTCAAACCAAAACCCATCAGCTGTGAAAACAAAACATTTGGGGAAACTCCAGTCAGGGAGCAAACTGCCAAAAGAAATGATTCCCTGTTTACGTGGAGCTGTTTCCATTTCTTGCTTTGCTCCACGGGCTGGCCCAGGGCAGGGACAGGTGAATTCCTGGGAGGCAGTGGGGACAAGCAGCTGAGTGACAGAACAGTCCCTCTGCAGCATCCACAGGCCATTTCTTTGGCTTTGCTGCAGGGTAAGGTTGCACCCTGACATTGCAGTGCTTGTTCCAATAGACCCCTCACTGTATTCCCAAAGGGCATGACAATTTTCCCCAATAATCCCATTAGCTGGGTGAGTCCCCAGCACAATTTGTGCCTTTGGGATTCCTGCAGGGATCACTCCTGTCCCTGATGTCTCAGTGCAGAGCTCTGTGGTGTCTTCAGTCACCTGCACATTTAGTTTTCAGTTCAGGTCAGTGCTACACTGAGCACTTATTTACAGGCAAAAAGGAGGTGTTAGAAGGGATGGAAGGCAGATGTCCTGTGTTTATCCAGTCCCAGTGATTTCATAACAAGAAAGTCACAGCAAGTTGTGACTAGATCATCTCAGCTGCCAGCAGCACAGCCCAGGCTCTGCTCCCTCCCCTCAGCACACTCACAGCAATGAAGTGAGCCACAGCAGTGTTAAACTGCCATGACTAGGAAGAAATGCTTCAGAAATATATATATAGATAGATATAAATACAGATAGATAGATAATATAACTATAACTAATAGAAATAGTTTGTTGGTTTTTTTTTTTCCTTTTGGAAACTGGATTTCAAAGGTAGATTTGAATACATACTTTGAAAACCCTTGTGCTCCTTGGGGTACAAAGGTTCAATCTGTGAAAGCATTCAGCATCATGATGTGACTACTGGCTGACCTTTTTGCAGGTGCTGCCTGTGTCAGGATAAAGCACAAATCCTTCTGCAGCTACACAGATCTGTCAGCACTGATACACTGCTGGGTGTACAAAGAGTATCTTAACCTGAACACAACCTCAAGTCTTTATATTTACTTCAGCTAAAGTTTCTTGCACCTGAACATCTCTGCTCAGAAGATAAAAACCTTGTCTATGTTCACCTAACTCTTACACCTTTCTCACTCTTACCCTTACAAGACTTTTGTACTCCACTGTAATAGCTGAGACTCCACCAAAATGCAGAAATTAGGTGAGAAACTTTGGATGCCAGGTTGGATATTACACCTTCTACTGACATAAAGCTGAGAAAAAGAAACAGATAATTATAACAAGAAACTAGAGTTATATTAGAATCTTGCAAAACAAGGTGTTCTCCAGGTAAATACGTGTTAAACATACATCAAACCTCTGCTCCAGACTGTCAGAAACAACAAAGTAGCCTGGCAAGAATTTTGGAGAGCTACATGCTTACCAAACCGTATTTGCTTGAAAAATGAATATTCTCCCCACTAAGAAAGTGTAATAGCAGGTGTTCCACAGGCAAAACACATATTTATCTCAACTACAGCAGAACTCCATCTGGGGATAAATGTTGTGCAGAGTATTTAAAGCACAATTAATCAAAGTGTTGCTAAGTGCACCAGACAGGATTACCATACACTGCGAGGAATTAGATCTGTAATATATACATATATTCAAATGTCTGTGTGCAGGTTTAGGTAGGAGTGTGCATTCGCTCATAGAACAGATCTCTTCATCCATACAGATATGGAGACTTCAGGTCTGGAGCAGCACCATGTTCAAGGATTATCTGATTAGAAGGGTTTTTAAGCAGTCTATTTCTCGTGACATTCCATCTCTGTGAAAAGAAAGCAGAGATATGTCAATGCATCGATAATAATTCAGTCTTAAAAGTCAATTCCCACAAAGTGCTCTTTGGGCATGAATTCTTCACAATCTGCCTGGGGGGATTGGGTTGTGGGATTCCTTCCACCTGATGGTCTCCTTGAAGACGGGGACACAGCGTGGAAGAAAAGCTGACTAATTTGGCTAAAGTCAGAGGAGAAATCTGACCAAGAGCCCAGTGCAGCTCTCAGGAGCTCTGAGCTGGCAGATCTCCCCTTGGCTCCCATCTCCATCTCTTTGATGCAGTTTGCTGTCTACAGAAACACCTCCTCAGAAACAGGTGAATAATCAAGTATATGACTGTCAAAAATAATGTTTGTTTCTTAAAGAAAACAAAGGTAAGTTTCCAGTCCTAAAAACCCCAGGAAGAAGTTCATAGCTCAGAAAAACCCAAAAGCAAGGAACACAAGATGTTTTCTCTTCAGACCTGTGGGGACCTGTCAGCCTGTGGCTCTGAGGAGGGTGCAGCCATTCAGCCTTCAGCCAAGAAATCATGAGGTCAGAGGGAATTGTTTTCTCCTCCATGCACTCCATCATGAGCAGTGACAAGAGCTCTGGGCCTGTGGAGGCTGTTAGTACAGGACTGGCTCTAGGGAGGGGCATGAGGAGAGCCAATAACTCACAGATTTATATCTAGAGGGATGCAGGCCAGCACCAGCAGCTGCAGGGTCACACTGCAGACACATCCCCCATTTGTTGCATGCTTGCAGGTCATGCCTAAACATAAAGCATCACTGAGCTGCTTTGTTCACATGCAAATCTGGAGTTAAAACCACTGTGTGACCTCAAGGATCAGACACAACCTCCGTCAGACCCACAGCAAGCCAGGATTACAAAAAGGAGTGCAGCCTACCCTTCAGGCCCCTGTTTTGATTTGCAGAGTGCAAATGAAGCAAGTTATTGGTTTTTTCCTACAAATCTTGTCTCTGGAACATTTTTTAAATTTGGGGAATTTCCTGTATTGCATTTTAAGAACCATACTCTGGAGACCCTGGCAGTCAGCTGGCTGGCAATATTGCCTCTCTCTGAAGGAGAGACTTGCAAGGGAAGGAAAGAGGTTATTAAACCTATTTTAATGTGCTAGAGGTTCTTTTCTGAGTAAGGCAATGAGGCTCTGTGAATCACTGCCTCTAACCTTCAGAAAGATTCAGTGTTGAAGAAAACTGACTCACTTTTTACACAAAGAAACTTAAAATCTAAAGCAACTTGCTGAGTGCACCCAGCTTCTCTCAGCTCTTCTTCCTTGTGGCAGACTCAGCGTTAAAATTCCCAAAGGCAGCAGAATCGACCTGATTCCTGCAACTCTGGTGTTGCTCTTGTTCTTCCTCCAATGTTGCTCTTGATGCTGGGAGTCAGAGACCAGCCTCAGTGGCATCTTAGGCAGAGATGGAGCATTGCTGATCCATACTCAGACTTCAATTTGGGCTGGCATCAGCACTGGTGCTGTCTGGATGGGAGCCTGTTCCTACACAGCACTCAGTGGGGCAGGAAAGCTGGCACTGGTTTGGTGGAGAGAAGGGGATTCCTCTGTGAGCATAGGATGCAGCATCAAAACCAACCTCAGGAGTTTCGATTCTGTAATACTGGGGCTTGACTCAGCTCTTTCAAAACAAAAATGTGCCTGTTCAGCAGGGGGGAAGTGGTGGTTGGAAAAGAAGTTTGGACAAACCCCGTGTTCACATCTGCTTTTCTTCATACCAAAAATTTCCTCCTGCCCCCTGCTGCCATAGCCCTCCTCCAGACCCAGACCCCAGTCCTTCCTCTGGTTAACCCAGACATGCTGAATTCTTTGTGGGAAGCTTCAAAGAGCTTTTGTGCTTTGTCCTGCTAATGATTTGCAAATATATTATCACAGCAATCTCTGCTATCCCCAGCCAGCTATTGTGGTCCCTGGAGAATAAGTGCCTCTGTAGCTGTGCAAGGCAAACACAAGAAAACAAAGAGATTACTACTATAAATATTCAGGACACATCATATTTGCCATACCTGCACACAACCATTTTCAGGACTGCTTGTGATTCTTTCTGAAAGAATTTGATTCACTCTGAATGTGGCCACAGGTGGCAAATCTGAGCCTGCAGGAGGCATGGAAGCCTGGGGAGTGCTGCTGTGCATCTCAAGTTACAGCCTCAAGTGACCCTGAGACGCTGGGAACAGAAGGAAACAGGAAATGAGCATAATAAATAGGCTATGTATGGGGTATTTATAAAATATTCCTAACTTCCTCCCTATTAATATCTTGCAAGGACACTGAAATTGTTGTTTCATAACCAGCTCTCTAAAGAAGCATCCCTTGCTTTCGGACACTATCAGTTTTAAGTGATAGAAACTAAACAGCACCTCTTCCATGTGACAGAGGGGCAGAGCAGGTTTCTTAAGTAGGCACATTGAAGAAAACAAAGTAAAGTTATGTACAGAGCTGAGCATTCTTTGGGTATTCACTCCCAGCAACTCTTGGGCAATCCTACTAACCCTTCTGTCTGGGTTTTTGACAGCACCTCATTGTCTTCTGCTGTTCTGAATTTAAATAAATCTGCATATCTATCAGTAATCAGCGGAACAGAATGCTGGCAAACATGATGAGCTCTATAGCAGCCTCACTGCTCAAATAAAGATTGCAATTTTACTCTCCATTCTCCTGTTTCAGTTGATGGCAGTGAATTCAAAGGTCTCATGTTAAAAAAGCACATTTACCTCGTGACATTCACAGCCAAGCCAGAGGTGCTTCCCCAGGTCCACTCTGAACCTCTGTCAAAGCTGTTCCATGGGAGAAGGATCTGTGTTTCCTTCCATAAGGCAGATGTCCTTTACACAGCTGGGGGCTGGCAAGGAGTAGCATCAGCACATTTTTTACAGCTGGGTGGGAAGCTGAGGTGGAAGGAGGTGTGCGAGTGACTGATCCATTTTCCCAGCCTGTTCACTAAAGGGCAGCTCAGGCCACAGCTTTGGATGGGATTTCTCACCCTGCCCTGCCCCTCCTCGACTCTCAAGGAGGTCAGCAAAACCCTCCATGTGACCACACTACAAACCTGTCTGGGGAACTGAATTTGTCTTTCAAACACAGTGAAAAGAAGTGGGAGCTGTAAATGGATATTGCCACTGGGATGGCAAACCACCAATTCAGGGAAGCTGAAATTCAGTGTCAGGAATCAAATTCAGTGATTTCTCTTGAGCTGTGTCTGACTGAGATCTTACCTGGCCCCAGGTGAGACCTCCCAGAGGCACAGGCTGACCTGCCTGGAAAGCACTTCAAGATGTGGCTGCTAGCAGAAACAGAAAGCAGGTTCAGCAGAAGTTCTGTGATACCTCCCTTCAGAGAACCTCCAAGCTAAACATGAAACTGCTGGTAACAAAGAAAACGAAAATAAAACCTATGTTAATCTCATTGGAGGAAATAAATATTGTGTTTCTCATAAAGAGTGCTTTTCCCTCAAAATGAATGTTACATAACAGGTAGGGTATTACCCACTAATCTCTTTCAACAGTCTGAAAGCACTCATCAAAAATTTATGGCAGGGGTGATGAGAAAGTCATTAATTGACTCTTTTCCTTTAAATTATCAACTTAAAAGAAGCCGGTGCCTGAAGATGAGCCAGATCCAACCCCTGCACTGACAAAAACACTCCAGAGTGGCTAAGGCTGATGCTGGATGGGCAGCTGAGCCCTCCTCATGGCCAGGGAAGGGTCATCCTCACCCTGGCACTGGCTCCCACCTCTCCTTGCACTGCCCTGGCATTGGGGGCTCTTCACTGAGCCAGTCCTCATTGCCAGCCCAGCAGAGAACTTTCTGGTATTTTGTAGGAGTAATGAGCTGTACTGGCTCTGATGAACACCAGAGCTGATCCAAGGTAAGCAGCAAGACCATGGAGTCAGGAACAAGATGGGGAGAAGGCAGAAGTGGAACTTTGGAGAAGGGGTGAGCACGTCTAATGCCTCACTGCATCTCCTCATCATCGCTCCCCGTTTGTGCTTTGTCTGGATAGATTGGTATCAGATCCTACCCAATTACCACATTCTGCTCCTGCCACTGACACCAACAACACCAACAGAACAGAACAGGGGACTTATTTCTGTGAAGCCATATCATAATCTCCTGATGTTTTCCTTTCACAAAACTGCATCTGCATCATTAAGGTCCGTTTTTTAAATTAAGCCCTTGAGTCACACAGCAGAACAATCTCTGCTGGGAACAGCTCTCTGCTGCCAGGGTGAGTGATATTCTTCTTTAGGTGATTAAGGACTTAATTGTCCCAAATATGTTACTGGCCTTAGAGAAGACAAGAAGATCAAGTTCACCTGTCTCCAGAAGTCATAGAAAGGGGCATGTTATTTTAAGTCAAGACAAGTCCCTTGGTAAATGTTTTAATTCAGTCAGTCATGGAGATAGTTTTACAATCTAACTGTGCTGAAGAACTATTTTAGTGGCTGATTGTAGTCATAAATTATTTTTCAAGTGCCCTTTGATGTTAATTCTTCCTAGTTATACAGAAATTACTTTTGCATTTATTCTTGTAATGTAAACATCCTGTTGCAACAGTTCCAACTTTTTCTTATCCCAAACCTCACAAATCCTTGACCAGCTTAACCAGTATATACCCAAACCCCCAAATTATCCAGGAGACTGAAGAAGTGCAAAATCTTACCCAGTCAGGTAATATTGGCATGAAACACAGATCTCAAGCTGAACCACTGCATATGTATTTATGTCCATGTAGCTTTAACAGGGGCTCAAACATCTTCCCCAGCCTTCTCCATGGCAATCTCACACACTGCTTCTGCCAAAACAAGTTTCCAGCACTCATCATTAAAAAGTTTTGAAATTATTTTACTATTGCAAAATATTTTACAGGCAAGTCTGGATTCATATCTGAGTCTAATATCTGGGATTATGTTTGAACCCCCAACACATACTTTTGCTCTATTTCCAGTCTTTCCTTCTTCACCGTAAAATCTAATTTTTTTTCTTTTCCTTATTACATCTACAATCTTTATAAGCTTAAAAAAGGTCGCCTATATCAAGATTATGTCATCATATGGAAATTTTCTTTGGCAGAAAGACTGTTTTAAGTGTTTCCTTCCATTCTTCTCTGCCCTTATACAGCTTGTGATTTTATCTGTGTCCTCGCAGAGGTTTGGTGTTGCTGCTGTGAAAAAACTCCCTGAAAACCCAGAATCGACACAAACCTTTTTAGAAGTGGGGTTTTCACCCTTCCTCTGTGACCTGTCTTTGCACAGTGGCCCCACTGACCGCTGTCCTGGTCCAGCCCAGGGAGGCCAGGCCATGCTCTGGGACCACCTTGGGACAAGTGGCTGCAGGGGGCTCTGGGGGGCTCAAGGCTTGCCTGGCTCCTCTGCAGATGTGGGGACAGAGGGAATTTGCAAAGCCTCAGACCCACTGCAGGACCCTTGAGCTCACCCTTCTTGTCACCTCTTGCATCCTCTCCCTCCCTGGAAGGACCTGGTCCTGTCTCCTTTCCCCAATTCAGGAACTGTGGCTACACCAAGGAGAGTGCAGAATTTGCAGAATTTGAGGGGCTTGTGCTTCCAGCTGTAGAAAGACCCAAAAACCTTAAAAGCCCACCTGGAATCCCCATCCAAAATGCAAGGGATTCCTGAATCCTGCGCACTCTGGTCTGAGGAGACATCTGGAACAATGAAGGATGATACCTTGATAAAGTTCAAAGCACCTCTGTGCAATCTCATTCCTTCCAAGTGTTGACATCTTCCATTTTGTTTTCAGGTTTGCATTGCCTGAATCACCTTTCTGGTTAATGGATTACTTAAAAGAACCTCTGTGACCACAGCAGTAGTTAATCTGCTGATATTGTCATGGTGTTCAGACAAATAAGAGTAATGGCTGAACAAGGTTGGGAACACAAGGTTGGGAATGTTTTGCCTGCTAAGATATGGAAAAGTCTCCTGGGTTTGTTTGGTGGAGTACTCCTGTATTAAGTTACATCTCAGGGCTAGCTAAAAATTAATGGAAAAAGACAAGAGCTGTGGGTTATCCAGAATAAGCAAATTGATTGCTGTGTAGAAATCACTAGCTCTTAAACCAGTGGAGTTTTTAAAAAAAATGTTATGTTCTCTACTTTAAGATTTTTTGCATTAGATACTTATTGTCAGGAGCCTTTTCCAACTTCCTTTCCAACTAAATAAGGAAATCCTGCTTCAAAGAGCCCAGGGAAGTGTTTATTCCCAGACACTCAAGTTCTTGTTTTGCCAATCAATGTTAGCTTAAGTTGAAAATCAGTGAGGAAAAGCAAAAAAATCTTGGTCCAAGAGTAAATATACTGCAGCTCGATAAAGTACACTGCACTTTGCTTTTAGTCAAATATTGTTATAGTTATGTCTTTTTTCAGTTAAATATTACACAACTTTGGAGTAGGAATGATGAAACTGAAATGCATTCTGACCCAGGAGACTGCTTCGCTTTCTGTTCTTCCTCCAGCTCTTTCTGAGTTTCAGTGCCCTCACAGGGCCAAGAAAGCATCTTGCATCTGGCAAAATTTGCCATCTGTTATCAGCTCCAGATCAATTCAGTCTCTGTCCTTGTGGCAAACTGGCCCTAGAACTGTTTCAATGCTCTCCTTGGCAGTAGCTATTGTGAATTTCTGCTCCCTGCCCCATTTTCAGGACAGAAGGCAAATGCCTTCCCAGTTAGGTGTCACTGAAAATACCAGTCACCAAAGATGCAGATACACAAAATTCTAATGTAATGTCTGCAGCTGACATTTATACAGCACCTTTATAACATAAAGCACGTGTACTGTTTATCACCACTGTGATGTGGTTGGCATATTCACCACAGCCAGGGTTTCCTTTCAGCTTTGCTCCACCTGATAACCCAGCAATCTCCACCAGTAATTCAAGTTCCTCCTATCTTGCAGGGGTTCCACTGACTCGTGTTTTCTGCTCACAAGCCTCTGGACAGTCTGGCTAACCCTGACTCACCTGGCTAGTCCCTGAGCCAGCCCTCCTGAATTCACAGTGGTGCCTGGGACATATACTTTGCTGAAAAGAAGCCTCAAAACAAAGTGATTTCTCTGCATACACAACTGGCACCCTAAAGAGAAATACTTGTCTTCCATTTTCAGTGGAGTTTCAAAGCACTCACCTCTGGTAAAGAAGAGCAAATTTCATGCTTCAAGGCTTGGGCTGATTGCATAGCAAGGCTTTGCTGTGTGCCAGGGACAATTCCTCTTTCTGAGATGTTGTGGAGGCAGATGTATGTGTTATGGATCTCCTCCCAGCTCCCTCCAGAGCTGAAACTGCAATGAACCCATTTCAACATTATCACTTGGTTAGTGTAACACAGAAAAAGACTAAAGAGCATTTATAAACATTCCCTTTGCTCCCCTAGCCAGGGAGCATCATCTAGTGCTTCACACAAGACTGGTTGTGTAACAAGGGAACAGCCACATGGCCAGGTCCAGCTTTGGAATCTACAGTAGAAAGGAGCTGCTGCTACTTCAGGGATCTCTGGAGAATACAGGAAAGCAGAGCCATGTATCCCTTGGACTGAATACATACATTATTGCAATGGTAAAGTAGTTTCAATTATTCCAAAATTACTTATGTAGAAACTTTTCTTTAACCAAAATCTTTTCTTTAACCAAATCTAAGACAAACAGAAATGTTGATTTCAACAACAGACCTTCCTGTCAAACAGAAAATCTGTTGTGGCACTACAAATCATAATTAAAACAAGGACACAGAAATTATTTGTGTTAAAAATCCCCCACTGTGAGAAGGAATCTTGAGTCAGGGCACCCTAGTGAAACCAACTGTACTCATTCAGTAAGTAACACGTGGGTGCTTTCCTGGGATAAGCCTCCTGACAAGCCCTGGTGCTTGAAAGCTAAAGAAGTACCTGTTAGGACAAGGGCAAATGGCTTCAAACTGAAAGAGGACAGATTTAGATAGGATATTGGGAAGAAATTATTCTCTGTGAGGGTGAGGAGGCCCTTGCACAGGGTGCCCAGAGAAGCTGCCCCATCCCTGGAAGCGTCCAAGGCCAGTTTGGATGGGGCTTGGAGCAGCCTGGGATAGTGGAAGGTGTCCCTGCCCATGGCAAGGAGGTTGGAACTGGAAGAGCTTTACAGTCCCTTCCAACCCAAACCATTCAGTGATTTTATGACACTAAATCTCTTAAAGAGAGATTTCATAACGAGCAGTCATAAAGGATAATATACTTTTGGAAGTGCCCTTATATAAATTACAAAAGTTAAGAACAAGGTTAAAATATATACAGTATGTTAACAGGCAAAAAGTATTTATTTTTAGTTAAGTATTTTCTTAACCAAAATGGAGAGATCCAAAGTTAGATCTGGAGTACTGTTTCTACCTTTGGACATGACTGGGGCATGTCCATGCACAGATATTGCCTGCTCTTTATATTAAATCCACTGCTTGGGGCATTAAAAGAGAGATGTCAGGACTAATTTAGTTCATAGGTGTGTTTTGGGCCAGCCAAATCATTGCAGCTGTTTGTGTAACACCATAGGCCAAAGGGGTATTGCAGTGATAAACATGTCCTGATCCCAGACAGCACAAATCACAATGAACCCATGGATCTGAGATGCTTTACAACTGACAGTAAAGCATGAGGTCGGAATCTGGCACAGGGATCATGAAGGAGTGAACAAACCATAGGAGCCAGATGTGATGTGTCCAGCACATGTGCAGGGTAAGGACCACACTGCAAGGTTAACCCTGTGCTGGCTGCAGGCTCCTTGTGCCTGCTTAACTGGGGGGCTTGGCAGGGTGAGGCTGTTCATGACCTGCGTCCTGAAGCTGAGTGTGGCAGTGTCCCAGAGATGAACTGGGAGGTGGCAGAGGTGGCCAGGGACTTCCCTTCAGGAAGAAGAGGAGACAGAAATCTCCCACTGTGCTCTCAGAGCCAGTCAGGCTTCATTGCGGGAACTGATAGCTGAAGTGGCAAAGCCCAAACCAAGAGCAGCATTCAGGTGTTTGCTGGGGGAAGGAGGAACAGCTTCATTCCCTCTCTGCAGCTACAGCACTGTAATCACATCTGGGATGAAAAACACGACCCCCTTTGCTGCTCAGCAGAGAAATCAAAGTCAGGAACTGCTGTATACCAGAAAGTCAGGTCTGCTTTCTCTGCCTTGGAAAACATCCTCTCTGAAAACATCTTTATCACCCCCATCACTTCAGTCATTGAGGAATGGGAGCTGAAGGACTTTTTCAAGTAACTCTTCATTTTTACACATTTTTAGAGCCATTTTACATTCCTACTGGTCACACTGCTGGGGGAGAAGTGTGGCAGGTCCCCTGCCAGGTGTTTCCTTGACATGCCAAATGACACATCCTAAGTCCACAGGACAAGTTAAGGTTTATCTCTAATTAAATGGCTCAGTGAGTAAGCTTTAATAGGATGAAGGAGCCAGGAAGTATCAGAGGTTTTGCTGGGGAGATGACCTGGTCTAGCACTACTCAAACACACATTACTTGATTCTGTTTAAAAGCATGCCAACACCATTCCTTCCCACTGGTGTCAATGCACCAGCTTTACTGTGACAGAATTTCATCAAAATACCCATTTTCAGTTCTTGGAACCTTTAAAACAAATTATTTTCAGTATAAATTTACACTTATTAGAGACAAAAATTAATTCTGAAAAAGTGAGCACTGAAAGTAGGAAAGATTTTCAAGTGCATTCAATGCTGGAAATGGTTGGAGTTTCACTTTTGGAATATCCTATTCAGTCAGTGTTGAAACTCATAAACTGTTTATCATTATATAATGAAATTTTCAGAGCTTATCTCTTCAGAAAGATAGTGAACTCATCATTTTTTGAAGAGATGGATTTGAGTGTGCTTTTCCCATTGCTCTTTTCAAATCATAATTCATTAATTTTGCCCTACAAGATTGGCACTAATTAAACAAGTATTGAATCAGAAACACCCATGGAGGCTTTAAAATAATAGGTCAGGGGGGCACAGACATAGAGGACAACAAAATGAGTATATGGGTCTTGAAAAAATCTTTCTTCAGTATGTTAGTCTACAAAATAATTCTGTTAAAAGTTGTAGGGTGAGGAGAAAGCCATGAGGGGGCTGGAAAAACAGAATCCAAGCCAACTCCTGACTGTGAACAAGAGTTCTCTGTAGTGCCCTGGCTCTTTCCCTTCTGTTCCCATTCTTTTTGAAAGGAAACTCCCTCAAATGAGATAGGACCTCCCAGACAAGTAGAATGAATAGCCACAAAAAGTCCTTTCAGCAGGCAGGAGTCTTCATCCACGAGTATCTTGATGGAGTAGTAGATTCTTGACATTAGTCTTTCACATGAAGTCTTGTTCTTAGGTTAGGAATTTATTAACCGTGATAAACAAAGCAGAAGGAGTCCAAAGTGTCACATTGACTTTTCTGAGAAGTCATAGGAGGGGACTGTGAGCTCACTTTTGAGAAAATTTTAATCTTCTCCATCTGGCATTTGTGTTGGAATTAGACAGATCTTAACTCTCTTGGCACAGAGGTTGAATGTTTCAAAGAGCCAGACAAATAAACTGCTGCCACGTTGAACAGGGATTATTTTGCTACATAATAAAGGAAGAAAAAACAATTAATTTTCCTCTAAATGGCTGAATACAATGCAGTTACGCCTTCTAAAGATGACCTCAGTAGTTAGGGGAGATTAAGAGATCTTGATTTTAATTTTCCCTTATAATTATACTGCGAACTCCCACCTGCATGCTGGCATTCTGTTGAACAAGAGCCAAAGTTTCATCCCATCCAGCAGCCAACACAGGGAAGAGACTTGACTTGAATGTCTGCACTTGGATTTGAAATCCCAGTTTTCCATGGCTGCATAAGACAGCAGAGGTGTTACTTCTTCTATTTAAAATTGTCAGAAGATAATCATGGATCTGCTTATAACCCAGTCTGTGTGAGGTGAAGGTGTCAGAACCCCAGGGAAAGTTCAAATGGACACATCCTAAAACATGGACATGCCTTTGCAAAACCTCTACCTGTGTGGAACAGTTTGGAGAAAACCTTGCAAGAAGGACCTTAGAGGTTTGAAAACCAACCAAATAAACCCCAAAGGGCCATCAGATAAAGAAAGCTCAAAATGTACCTGATGCCCATGTACTGTGGCAATAATCATGTCATGACCAGGGTGTAGAAGCACTGGTGGCACTGGGAAGGAGCTCCTGGCACCAGTTATTGGCTCACAAGCACCTTCTTGTGATGTTCCAGCTCTACAGGAGGAGCTGCAGAGGACAGTACAGCTCAGGAAGGACATGAACCTACTGGTGCAAATCCAGATGATGCTCAGAGCACCTCTCCCGTGAAAAAAGGCTGAGAAAACTGAGTTTGTTCAGCTAAAGAAGACTCCAGGGAGTCCTCAATGCAGCCTTTTAGTAATTGAAGCTGGGGGACAGATTTTTTAGCAGGGCCTGTTTTGATAGAACAAGGAGTAATGGTTTTAAATGGAAGGAGCATTGATCCAGATTAGATATAAGAAAGAATTTATTTACAATGAAAAGATTTTCACACTTAGGATGGTGAAAAACTGGCACAGCTTGCCCAGAGAAGCTGTGGATGCTCCATCCCTGGAAGTGTCCAAGGACAGGTTGGATCTGGGATAGTGGAAAGTGTGGCATGGCAGGAGGTTGGACGAGCTGAACTTTAAGGTCCTTTCCAACTCAAACCAATCTGTGATTCTAAGATTAAATCACACAACTTGAATTCAGGAAACTCCACGCCTCTCTCCACCTAACCAGAGCATTTTTTTAATGTCTTTAGAAAAAAACAGCTTCCACCGTTCTCTGGTGGCAAACTCTCAGTGACTTGGCTCGGAGATGCTCCAGCAGCGCTGAGCAATGACCGCACATCTCATCAAGGACCCCGCACTTCGGCGAGGCGGAGAAAGCGGCGGGAGGAAAGCCCGGGAAAGCCGCGCAGGAAACCCGGGAGGGGACGGGGCGAAACCGAGAGGGGCTAGCACAGAGGAAGGCTTGAACAGACGGGAGTGAGGGCCAGCACTGAGAGGAAGGCTGGAACTGAGGAGAGAGGGCTGGAACTGAGGAGTGAGGGCTGGAACTGAGGAGTGAGGGCTGGAACTGAGGAGTGAAGGCTGGAACTGAGGAGAGAGGGCTGGAACTGAGGAGTGAGGGCTGGAACTGAGGAGAGAGGGCTGGAACTGAGGAGAGAGGGCTGGAACTGAGGAGTGAGGGCTGGAACTGAGGAGAGAGGGCTGGCACTGAGGAGAGAGGGCTGG
>VWYI01028431.1:381291-592166 GCA_013399455.1 Anthoscopus minutus
ACCATGCTGCCGGCGGGCGGCCCCAGCCCCGCGCAGACCTGCGGGGCTGTGCTGGTTGCCGCGGTGCTCCTGCAGTCCGTGTGTGTGGCCGTCACCTTCCTGTACTTCACCAGCGAGCTCAGAGAGGTGTGTGCGGCGCTCGGCGGCGGGGGGGGGCCCTGCTGTCCCGTTCTGTCCCGGGACAGGCCGGCTCGGAGGGCGGGGGGATGCGAGCAGCAGCGCTGGGCCGGGCCCTGCCGGCACAGCTCCGCTCCCTTTGTGTGTGGCAGCGCCGGGGCAGCTGCGGCGTGCGGGGCTACAGCAAACAAAGCTCTGCGCTTCTGCAGGAAATGTGTTTCCCATTAGAGCGCAGATTCGCCGTCTCATCACTTTTGCGGTGCGGGAGGGCTGGGTGGAACAGGCGCTGTCAGCTGGACGGGCCGGGCGCCGCTGGGGAAAGCGCGAGTGTGTCGAAGATGCTTCCTCTAGGACAGTACGTGGTTTTAAGACTGTGACTAATCCTAAAGGAACTGCACCAGACGGCGAACACCGCTGAATTCCCCAGAATAACTTGTAAAATACCCATTGTATAGTCTGGATGCTTTTGTCTCCTTGCAGCCGCCCTTGAGGCCTGCCAGATGCTGCTTAACTCTTCCCCCTTCTTGCAAAAGGTCATTTACTCTCCAAGAAGGTTGAATTTAGTTGCTAGTCCCATGTGTGTGGTCCTGCTTTTCAAGGACGCTTGTTACTCAAGGTTTCCATGAGTGACTTACCCCAAACTGACTGTGTGCTGTAGGTTGCTGCTCCTGGCACACAGGTAAACCTGCCTGCAGGTGAGTGATCTGTGCATCTACAGCTTCAGAAAGTGTTGCAGAGATGTAAATTACTCTTCTATATATGCACTAGGTAATGCATAATTAATTACATTATTAATAATAATGTAGAGATGCATATTATGCTATATATGCATTCATTACACATTGGATTTAATAGGTGGAGTATTCTGAGACATCAAGAGTTCTCTGTGAGGCAAATAGAAGCCAATGCTCATACTTTCAAAATTAATAAAACAGATTTTCCTGCTGAATTTATAGCTGTGGCTGTCCAGTGGGGGAGTCACAGAAATGTGCTGACTTTATGAAATCATGTTACATGATTGCTAATGAAGAAAATGAAGAAAAATATATAAAGGCATCCTTGTTTCCTCAGCATACAATTAGGAGTGCCTTGCTAACAAACATGCCAGTCTCAGTAATTAGTAACCACACTTATCTTTTCCAAACATGCACACCTGGGACACAACCACATCTCAGGGACTTGCCCAAAATACACCTCACAATTCTGAAGAACAACAATTTGTTGTGAAGGGATAAACCTGTCCAAATTGAAGTTGTGCAGTCAGAGGTTGCTGGCTCTGGAGGAGGTACCTTACCCACATATTCCTGCATGTGCCATTTGGTGCACAATAAACAGGAAAAACCTCATGTACACACAGCCTGCTACCCTACATCCACATGGTGCATGTGGAATAAATTTCTGTAGATAAACTATTATTTTTGTCTGCACATTTTTCTTCCCTTTTTTTGTTCACAATACCTGCATTTCTACACCTTCACCAAATTACTGTAGCTGCACAGACTGGAGGTATTTCTGTCTTTACAAAAAGTGTGCTGCAACTGTAGTAACCTGATTAGGACCAACAGTATGACATTTGTTTAACTGTTTTGCTTTAAGAGGAAGTACTGAGACAATAAAGTTCTAATGCTTCAGGATACAGGGCTGCAAGGAAAACAACCTCAGGCTTCCTTCTGTTTCAAAAACAGTCCAATGACCACTCCTAAGATAGGAGAGAGGCTCTACAAGATAAGATTCCTGCAGAAATTGTGTCCTCAAAGGGTTCAGTGCTGCACATAAACCTCATTTGAGTAAATCTTACATGAAAAATTCCAGTCCCTGAGTTCCATAATGTGGTGCTGCAAGGTTGCTTTTCCTGAGGATTTCAAACTGCACCCAAAGTAAGGTTCCAGTGCCAGGAGACTAAAGCTGTTTTGGGGAGAAGTGAGCAGGCAGGTGGAGGCAGAGGCTCAGGAGTGTTATGGGAGGGCAAAGGTGGGAGCTGAGCTGTGACAGATCTGCAAGACAACAGTAATCTCACAACGTGCCTATGTTTGGCTTTCTTTCTTAAACTCGTCAAACTACTTTTTTCTGGAAGCTCATTGTGTAGTTAAATCAGTCAGAGCCCGTAGCTTTACCTCAATGAGCACGTAATACTCACTTGGGGTTCTTGAAACCTGACTTAGCAATACCACTGTACTCCTTGGCAAAGACACAGAAACCCTCACAAACACTCTGTGGTTCCTTTTCCTTCTGCTGGCTACAAAATACATCATTTCAAGTAGTAGCTGAAACTCAGTGGAATCTGTTGCTGCAAACGGAAGGTGGGACATAAAGGAGGTGAAATCTCCTCCCCCTGTAGCAGGAAATCTCTTCCTAAACGCCTTTGTTTTCCAACAGCCAGGAAAAGCATGGAGTGTGAAGGAAGAAATCCATTTGTTGCTTTCAATACCCAGTCCCAAGGGTAGCTAAAAGCAGGTACTTGTAGAAAAAAATGCATCTGTTTAGCAAACCAAACCAAGCTTCTTTAACACAACAAAAAAGTGAAATTTAAATACTGCTACCAGGATTCCATCTGAATGCTTTGCGTGTTTCTTTCTATTTCCTCCAAGTTCCTGTAGTGCTCTGCTGGCTCCACAAGCCTGACCAATCTGTAGCTGATGCAGCAGGAGCCCAGTTCAAAGCAAACCCGGGCTGCTCTCAGGTTTTGTGCTCCCACAGGAACCAACAGCGCCAGCTGCAGTCACATCCGCAGGGAGCTTGGAGAGAGCTTTCCACCAGGAAAACTCCCAGTCAGATTCCCTGTGAGCCAAAAGGAGTTTTACTAATCTCTTCAGTCTTAGCAAAAAAATATTTTCTTCATGACTAGAGGGTACAGATAGATATTTGATATTTTCATGTCAAAGACACCTAGCATTATAATTTTATTTGGACTTAAATGCCATTTCAGTTGTCTGGATTCTTAGGACAGATGCTGCTAGGAGAGACCCCAGACTGAATATGGGGAGGATATGCTACACATATATATAACAGCAAAGGTATGGATTGCAAATTCAGTTGGCTGAAAAGACAGCATAGAAAATACTTTTGAGTATTTTCTTTGATCTAGTATTTGATTTCATCCTCAATAATTTGTTTAAAAAACAATCTTGTGCAAAAGAAATGTCTCTAATGCAGAACTAGAGAATCTAAAGAATTTCCATCAAGGATTTGAGTGTTCAATTTTCACAAAACCTATTAAGTTGAATACTTGATACCAGATTTATGTCCTTGGAAACAATGCAAGCATATTTTTGCATGTGAGGTATGCCCTCATATTTAAATATGTCTGAGCAGGATGAATTAAATCTTCTTGTTCCCAAAGCCCTGCTTGCACCATAGTAGCAAATGCTTCAGAGAAAAGACTGTGTTTCTTAGCACTTAGTGAATATAGTGGCACACCACAGCTGCAAATACATGGATGAAAAATCCTGGCTTTTCCCTCTGCTGCAGCTCCAGGACTCGTACTCCAAGAGCAGCATCGCTTGTCTCACCGGGGAGGAGATCGGAAATTCCATCCAAAACTTGGATCTCATCGACAGCCAAGACAGAGAAGCTGATCCCTGCTGGCAAGTAAAGTGGCACCTGGGAAAGTTAATTAAAAAGGTATTTGAGAACAGTGTGCTTGGTGAATGTTACAGCTGAAGGAATCCTAATAGCACAATAAAGCAGGCTCAGATTGTTTTGTTGCAAAGCAATTGTCAGGCCACAGCTCCAGCTGCTGAGTGCTTGCACTGAAGCAAAAGGAAAAAACAACCCATAAAAGTGGTTTCATTGCATTCAGGAAATGATAAAGACTATCAGCTTCTACTAAGCAAATTCCAGTGATGGGTTGGCTTGTCTGAAATACCTCAGGATAATGGGTTTCTACTTGACCATACAGATCATGGTGCTATCAGAGCTGTCACTGCCTCTTTGGAAATACAGGGAGATTGGGGAGAGAAAATGAGATTACATGTAACACAGGGAGAGGTACAAAGGTGACTAAGGAGTGGTCCAGCCATGAGCTATGTGATGCAGAGATGGAGGATAGAGCAAGTGAGCACACGGCATCAGGCACAGCACCTTCCCAAAGAGCACCTCTTGCATGAGTTACACACAGTACACATAATTTTGGCTACAGAGAAAAAGTCAGTCTGGCTGAAAAATCACAGAGGCTAAAATCTTCTGGAATGGCTTTCAGAATCCCATCTCCAGCACATAAACCAGCTCATACATAGAAATTTTCTTCTGGCTGAAATTTCCTGGCAGAAACAGATCTTGCAGTCAAAAAGAGATTCTCTGTCTGTATTCAGAGATCTCAGCTCCTTTGGTGGAAGCTCTACCAGTGAAGTCCCTGCAAAGAGAAAGCATTATTTTAGTTGGTGGATGTTTACACATCTAATACACCTGCTATCTCTCTGATTGCTTAGACAAAGGTAGCCTGGGTGCCAGAAATAAGTTACGATACAATATTACTATTACTACTATTAGATAGATGGATAAATAGAAATCTGGCAGGATTAAACCCATCAATAATTGCCAAAACAGGCCTTATTGGCCACCCAGGGAAATCATGATCACACTTGCTGCTACTGCACTACTGTCTATACCAAAATGGTTTGTTTCAGCAGTCAGCAAACAGTCATGAAGAAGAGGAATGCACAAAGTAAAATATGTTGGATTAAGAGTTTAGATAGGTAGAGGCATACAAATAAATAAAATGTAATTTCTCAGATCTGAGACCCTGTAGTTGACACTGCCAAGTATTCTGCAAATGGAAGCTGGTGCTTGCACACTTCTCTTATTTGGGAGAAGTACGAGATTCAGATTTTTCAATAAACTTATGCCTGAGCTCTTGCAAATATTTTCCTATGTCATTAATTACCTAAAAGATGTAAACATAGAAATTCTTTGTCACAACAAACTAATAGGTGCTTTTTTTTTCTATTTGCTTGTTGATAAAATCCTGAATCCTCTTTATTCATGAGTAGAAAAAAGGTGTGTCTTCTTCCTGTACCTGTCAGCCCCAGCTGACAAGCTAAATCATTTTTACTGTGTTTGTTGGCAGATGATGTCAAGAAGCTATGAGGAAAACATATCTGCAATCAACGGTATTGTAATAATTTTATTATCTGTGATAAAAAGGAGCTGCTAGTGGCACTTGATGTGTCATGACTTTTAAAAGTGCAGAATACTGACTAAGATCTTGTACTGGCATCAAGTCATCAGAAAATGATTACTTGTTACTAGAAGGTAGATTTTTAGGAGTCAGAATTATTGTCAAGTTGTTAGAGCAAGGTACCAAGGTGGATGCAGAGGGCTCAGCCTCTAGATCTCATTCCCATGGTATGGGGGATGTTTAAAAAGGCCCAATACGTTATATTGGGGCTTTTTAATTATACATAATGGAGCATTACAAACCTCCAAGTGGAAATTCACAGGATGATTAGGAACATTTAACCATAAAATTGAGTTATTTTGTCTGTTGATAACTTGAAGGCAGAGGGAGGAGGAAAAGGAGAGCAAAGAGGTGCATAAAGACACTTCACGAGTGAGAGTAAAAGCAGAATTTGAGCCTTATTAGCCAATAATTAGCCATCAGTCTATGATTCAGTCAATTAAAAAGTGACACACCTGTTCCTTAAAATCAAGTCAGATGGAACAGATGTGCTTTCTAAAATCCTTGCTTCTGATGTGGGGTTTCCTCTTCCTTTTAGTTGAAAGGACTCTGACACTGCCGCACACGGAGGGGCAGCAGCCGCACGCTCCCGCCCGCAGGATCGCGGCGCACCTGACGGGCAGCAGCAGCAGGAGGAGCTCCCTGTCCTCACGCAGTAAGGAGAAACCTTTGACAACAATTAAAGACCACAAAATTAATTAAATCACTCTCCCGCTGCTAGCCTCGTGCTTACAAACACTTTCTAATACTTGCATTGAGTGAGTAGTAGGAAGCAAATCGTCTTGTCCCAGACATTGGGTTTTTTCTGCTAATTCTCACCAAACAGAGAGAAAGCCCATTTCCTCTGGGTACCCCCCCATCTCTTCTTTTTGGAACCTTCATTAGGGGGAAAAAGAAATTTAAATGTCCTTCCTAGTGTTGTTTCCCTCTTTTTCTTTCATTTCCTTCTGTCGGTTGAGTGAGTCCCAGCTGCTATGGTGACAGACCTATTAGAAACGTGAGACAGACAGGAGAGACTTGACATTCAGACCATGCTAATGAAGGGCTTGCTTGGCTTTCTGCAGCTTCAGAGGGTATCAGACACTAATGGATATTTTAACTTCGTTACCAAGTAAAAACATAATTTTTTTCCCTTATTTGGGAGTACACATATTAAAAATAAAGGCAGTTCATGTTAATTCCCACATAAAGCTTACTTGTGGACCATCAAAATGTCATGAGAATGCACCTAATGAACTGCTGGGAAGAGCTGGCTTCCTTACTTTGTTATTAAAAACAAGACTACTCAGCTAGCAGACACTTGGCTTCACTACCTGGGTTTTAAGTTAACATTTCTCTCTTTTTTTCTTTTTTTTTTTTTTTCTTCAAGTAAATCCCTTGCCCAGAAGAGGAATTGGACACAAAATAAACAACTGGGAATCATCAAGAAAAGGCCACTCCTTCCTTTACAATGTGGAGCTGAGAAATGGCGAGTTAGTGATACCCCAGACGGGCTTTTATTACATCTACTCACAAATTTACTTTCGCTTCCGTGAAAACGAGAACGAGGACTCAGATTTGTTGGGACAAGTCAGAAACCCCAAACAGCTTGTCCAGTATGTTTACAAACTGACTAATTACCCTGAGCCCATTCTGCTCATGAAAAGTGCAAGGACAAGCTGCTGGTCTAAAAAGGCGGAATATGGACTTTATTCCATCTATCAAGGTGGTGTGTTTCAGCTGAAGAGAGAGGACAGGATTTTTGTCTCTGTTAGCAACAGTGACATAGTTGACATGGACAAAGAAGCAAGCTTTTTTGGAGCCTTTATGATTGGTTAGAACATGAAAATCGTGATCCCAAACGGCCCAGTTTTTCTAGTCAGGGACAGCTTAAATTCCTATAAAAATAGGGGATAACAAGCAAAAGCTGTATCAATACCAGCAAGAGCAGACTGCCCTTTCTCAGCTCACTCACTGTGTGTTGAGTTCTGTCCCAGCAGCCTGGCAGAGCAGCAGCAGCTGGCTGTGGGTGGCTATGTCTGTGCAGGCACAGACAGCCAGGCTGGGAATGTGTGAGGGATTCCCAGCCCTCAGGTGATACCTTTGGCCACAACCCCGGGCAGGTAAGCACTCACCAGCAGCATAGATGCTCCAGGCTGGCTCAGCTGTGGCACGAGGGATGGCAGATGCTCCAGGTCTGATTACTTAAGGCTGAGACTGGATATCAAATTTTATTTGTGGTCTCCATTGGGACCCTGTCTTGAATATGTCAGCTCCTGTAAGGAGCCTTTGTACATACTGTGCCCAAGTGCCTGTGGAATTTCTCCAGAAGTTTTTTTGAACAGGAATTTTGCAGAAGCTGCATGCCTTCATCTCTTCTAACAAAGCACTTAAGCACCTAATTAATTTTAAGCACAGAAACAGTGTGACTGCATCAGGGTATCCACATGCTTGAAATTAAGTATGTGCTTAAGCATCCTCCAGGATCGTGTCTTGAGTAAACACATTTGTCTTGTGTGGGATATTGTACGTAAGAACAGCTGCTGGAATGACACTGAAGAGCTTTTGAAATCAATCTGTGTTTTGATCAACATTTTGTAACAGTGCCTATTTACTTAATTACTGTGCTGCAGACATCTCACCAGGCTCCCAATAAGTTCAGTAATGCAGTTGCTGTTACACTTGTTGACAGCAAGGACTGGATCCAGAAAAAAAAGGTGGGTTTCTGTAAATACTGAATTCTGTGAGAAATTTGCAGCAAGTTAGGCATGACAAGATTATTCCTCCATGTTTATTTGTACTGGTCTCTGTTTGGTAGGATGTAATGTAGAATAACACACCCCAATGACTAACATTTTAAGGAAAATAGTACAACTACGTGTACTTAGAAAAATGCTGCTTATTTAGGTAATGCTGTAATTATTTGATTTTATTTTTAGGAATGGGTGGAAAATTTTTACAATCTTTTTTGTAAAATACATTTTTTTTAAAAATGAACAATATATTTTTTAACTCTATGAAAATTACTATTTTGTATTAAAAGGATTTGAAAGTTTAGACTATATGGGCTCAATGCACAGCAAAAGTCGGGTAGTGTAAATCAGCACATCTGTAGCATTGTCAGTGGAGGAACAGCAAATTGCACCATGCATGCATTTTGGCCCAGATTTGGAGGAAGCAGTGGGAAAGGTGGGGAAAAAAATATTGGAGGGAAAGGAAGACAGTTCTGCAAATGTTACTTTACATCAACAGAGTGATGGCAGGATGGAGTCTGGCAGTCTTATTTTTTGAATGCACGGGGTTGCTGTGGGAACCCTCCCATTCACCTGCATGCTGAGGTAATTAAATCCCAGCAGCCCCTGCAGATGGGCCTCACCAGCAAACAGGAATCCATCCTCTTGCTGCCCATCAGCAGCAGGAGATTAGCAGACACCAGCCCCTGTGTTTAGCTGGCTGTTCAGACAAGATTGGCTCACTTAAATACCTGTGTTGGAGCAGCAAGACAAGACTTTCAGGAATACCTTTCTTTTGGCAGGTTAGGGCAAAGAAACATGCCAGTGTGAGCTGAAAATAATGAGTTTTAACTTGTGCCTGCTGTTTGAACGGTGTCACATGTGCTGTTTTCAGTGGCAATCAAATACGTGAAATTCTTCACCATTTACTGGAACATTTTGGTTTGCCTCCTTCTCAAATTATCTTTTTTGAGAACATTTCTACAGTTTTCTTTCTGATTTCAGTATTTAATTCAGAAATTTTCTCCCTGCCATAAAGGCTGGAGAATAGAGTCATTCCCTAGATACCTGTATGTCTTTTACCTTGGAGAAATGACTTTTGTAGGTTCTCCTTGCAGATGGACTGGGCTTGGTGATTTCAGCACAGGATTGACCCCTGCTATCAGGTTTGGTCTCTGCATGCAGAGCATATTGCAACAGGAATCACACCAAATAAAAATTTTCTGAGTGATCTGAAGGCATGTTTGCCAGATCTTATCTTGGGGGAAGATTATCAAGGGATATCACACAGGACACCTTTGAAGAAGAATGGAAAAATATAGCAAGTTCTGTTTGTGCTGTGTCCTGACTCACACTTTTCATCTCACTTTATGCTGAATGACATATGTAGCAAATTTTTATAGGTTACATTAACATGTGTATATTGTAAATTTTTTACATGCCTTTTATATAAAATGTTTTTACTAAATAGTTACTTAGTCTCTAGTAGTGATTATTGGTGTCATCCTATGGCTTCAGTAACAACCCTGTCTTAAATCACTTCCCTGACATTGATTGTTATCAGGCATCACCCACTAAATGCCAGAAATGGTCACAACGCTAAGGACAAGATGCAAACCATTGGGCAATGCCATATTTTGTAATTCCATAAAACTGGCTTCCAGATTCCTGTTGGTGAACAGCATCTGGAAGCAGTAGGCTGAAGAAATCCCTGAAAATTATCTTGTGACCAGAGGACAAAATTCTGAGCATTTCCCTTGAGGCACTTCTCATGTTTCTGGGCTTCAGCAATTATTTAAGCACTGGGAATTCTTATTTAGTAGCAAAACATCTGATCTTTACCCATTACCAAACTACAATACATGATGTTTGTTCAGCCTGGAGAAGAGAAGGCTCTGGGAGACCTTGGAGCATATTCCAGGTCCTAAAGAGGTCCCAGGAGAGCTGGAAAGGGACTTTTCACAAGGGAACATAGTGGGGCAAAGGGAAATGGGCTCACACTGCCAGAGGGCAAGGTTAGATGGGATATTGGGAAGAAATTCTTCCCTGTGAGGGTGGGGAGACCCTGGCACAGAGTGCCCAGAGCAGCTGTGGCTGCCCCATCTCTGGAAGTGTCCAAGGCCAGGCTGGATGTGCAGCTGGGATAGTGGGAGGTTTCCCTGCCCCTGGCTGGGGTGGAACCACTGCACCAGGGGATTGTGTTCCCTCTGAGGCTGGGGAGTGAGTCTGGGGGGCACAATGCCAGGTGTGACCCAGTGACACAGCTGAGGTACAGCCAAAAGCTGAGTCTAAATCTCTGAATTAGTGACTGAAGAGCACATCTTTGCTGATTAATAAACCAGCAGTGTTTTGAAGTCTACTTGCAGATATTACTGCTGTATAAACAACTGTAAAGTAATTTGAGCTCATTCTGTGTTTTACTTTATTAAAGCTGGATTACTGCTATTCCATCAGCACTCAGTGATGAGAGTTGCTAAACCATAACCTTTGAAAGCACACACCAGGTGCTACCTTTTGCTCTAAACCACATTTATAACTGCAGTCAAAACACCTCCTGTCCCTGGATATAATAAAAAGCCCTGAATTTGCTTTTCTCTGACTTTTGGAAGTGCATCAGTTCAAAATTAATGTCTACCTTGAAGTCTGTTTTCCAGTTTATTCTTCTATCCACAATAAACACATAATGACTAGATTCAAAGCCTTCAGATATTTCCATGACGACAAACACTGACATAAACAATAGTTAGAACTTTACTGGATGAGAAGAAAATTGAAAGAATGGAACATAGGAGAGAAAACTCAAAACTCCACAAATAGAAACTCTTCTACCCCATCTCCAGTGCTCAACACAGTTTTGAAGCTACTGAAGAGAAAAACAAATAATTTGAGAGTTCCATGAAAGGTAAATGTCCACTAGAATGTATTTTCTGAATTATCTTTTTAATATCTGATTTGCTCATACATCCACCTAGTGGATAAACAGAATAAAAAGTACTTAACTTCAGCCCCTTTCTCTCATTGCAGTAAGAACAACAACTTCACTCTTGTCTTGTTGGCAATTTAAAATGAGTGTTCTTGCAACTGAGGGCTAGTAGGTAACTTTGGGGAGCTTAAAGCTATCACAGTTCCTACTTCTATCACCACTGTCTGCACCACTGTCCTTCAGCATATGCAAAGCCAAAGCAGGAATCCATTATCGTGCAGTGTTTGTGGGATGACAGATCTTTATAGTCCATCCAAATTCGGCCTGCAATTGCCAAAGAAATCAAAAACAAAACTGAAGGTGATTTTCTTCTCTCTCAAACTGACATTCTTTTCTGGCCTTGGCCCAGCCCCATGCAGGAAAAGCAGCCAGAGGAGTCTTGACTCGTGATACCCTTTTAAGAAGGAGATCAGTGTTGCTGGATTTGAAGTACAGCTGCCAGTTCTGATCCAATTGGCTCACAACACATCAAACTCCCAAGGAATTCAGGGTTAAATCATTGCATTGCAAACTCAGGTTGTCTGGAGTGTACAGATCTGGTGCTCACTCGCTGTTTGGTATTTTGGTATACACACCACAATTCAGTTATTATTCTAGAAAAGAATAAATTGTTTTCCTGGGTGGAGTGGGGAAGCCCAACACTTTTATCTCCCTGGGGAAAGAGACACAGTCATTTTTGACAACACATAGTTCAGCAAAAAACTGAAAGAATTTCATGAAGGATCCTCCTCTCTATATAGGAAGTCATGTTTATAGCTTTGGGCCATTTTCTTTGGTAAATAACATCCTGCAGCTAACACCACTGGTCCGAGAATGTATTAGGGAAAAGAAATTTTAAAAAGGAGTGAGATAATACCTTATAATAATGCAAAATATTTGGCAGCCTAACCACAGAAGCAGTTGCCATCTCCACCATAATATAAAGCAGTATCATGTAAATTGGATTGGGGACACAATGCTAATATGAAATAACTGTATTTTAGTGGCATAAAGCCATGATTTTTATTCAGAAACATATAACACAACTATACAGGCAGCTGAGCAGACAAAGTGAGAAGTACATTAGGCTTTTCCTCCTTTTCAACTGCAATAATGTGCAGCCATCCCTCAAAATTTAGCAACTGTTGAGTAACTTGCTGCAAAACTGTCTCACAGTTCATGAGCAGGAATGAGAATCCTGATTCCAGTGAAACTGCAAAAATATATCATCCAAATTAGGATATGGACAAGGCACTAAGGCTAATGCTTGCATGATTACAGAAGGCACAAATTACAGAAAACAGGCAGAGTAACTCAGCATTGTGTCACACCAGGCTTGTGCTCTATCTACCCTCTAGCAAAGCCCTGCAGCCTTGAAATGGGAATGCCAGTGCTGGAGTGCACCCAGGGAAACTGCATAAACCTGCTTCCCTGCTGAGCTGATGGAGCCTAGAGCAGCCTGGGCTAGTGGAAGGTGTCCCACGGCAGGAGGTAGGAATGGGATTGAGCTTTAAGATCCCTTCCTACCCAAACCATTCTGTGGTTAAGGTAGATGCCAACATGTATTCAAAGCAGTGGCTGCCCCCTGAGAGATGGGACACAAGAGAATAGATAGACAGGAGTGAAAAAAGATTGTGCTGCAGCACACACAGCCTTGCAATTTGTGGGGACAACCTGGAAAGGTGGAGAGATACACCCTATACAGAAGGGTAGCAAGTTACTTTACTGCTTCTGATCTCACTTGCTCTGCTCACATCTTATTTCTTGGGTACATGATCCTTTTGTACAACATGAGTCTGCAGCTGGGGAAGCACGGTTCTGTCTGTGCCTGCAAAGGGCAGAGCAGAGGACAGCAGTAACGCTGAATCGAAATTTAATTGCAGGTAAATCACGTAGAAGCGGGTGACTGCCGCAGCTTCACCCAACTGGAACCCAGCCGGGCTCCTGCCAAGACCCAAGGGCAGAACAAAGATACCGAGCGAGGAGGCAGCGATCGCACCCACGGCTGCGGGACCGGCCGCGTGTGCTGAGCACCGCGGGGCGACGTGTGTGGGGCCAGAGCGCTGACAGCGCCTGCGGACGGCACCGGGAGCACGGACAGGCGGCTCCGGGGCTCCGGGAGCACGGACAGGGTCCTCCGGGGCTCCGGGAGCACGGACAGGCGGCTCCGGGGCTCCTGGAGCACGGACAGGCGGCTCCGGGGCTCCTGGAGCACGGACAGGCAGCTCCGGGGCTCCTGGAGCACGGACAGGCGGCTCCGGGGCTCCGGGAGCACGGACAGGCGGCTCCGGGAGCACAGACAGGCGGCNCGCGCCGGGCGGGGATGCGCAGCCCGCGGCGCCAGGATGCGGGAGGGGAGCGCGGGCGGCCGCGGCGCGGAGAACCGGACGGGCGCCGAGCCCCCGCTGCACCTGTTCCCCGTGCCCGTGCTCACCGGCATCACCGTCGCCTGCGTCCTGCTCTTCGTCATCGGGATCATCGGCAACCTCATGACCATGCTGGTGGTGTCGCGGTTCCGGGATATGAGGACCACCACCAACTTCTACCTGTCCAGCATGGCCTTCTCCGACCTGCTCATCTTCCTCTGCATGCCCCTGGACCTCTTCCGCCTCTGGCAGTACCGGCCCTGGAACTTCGGAGACCTCCTCTGCAAGCTCTTCCAGTTCATCAGCGAGAGCTGCACCTACTCCACCATCCTCAACATCACGGCGCTCAGCGTGGAGCGGTACGTCGCCATCTGCTTCCCGCTGCGAGCTAAAGTCATCATCACCAAGGGGAAGGTCAAGCTGGTCATCCTCTTCCTCTGGGCCATCTCCTTCATCAGCGCCGGCCCCATCTTCATCCTAGTGGGGGTCGAGCACGAGAACGGCACGAACCCCCTGAGCACCAACGAGTGCCGAGCCACAGAGTACGCCATCCGCTCGGGGCTGCTCACCATCATGGTCTGGACTTCCAGCATCTTCTTTTTCCTGCCCGTGTTTTGCCTGACCGTGCTGTACAGCCTCATCGGGAGGAAGCTCTGGAGGAGGAAGAGAAAGAATATCGGTCCAAACACTGCCATCAGGGATAAGAACAACAAGCAAACTGTGAAAATGTTAGGTACGAGTCCTCTTGCTCTGTTTTTCCAAAGGGATGTGTGTGCTTATGTGTGTGCTTGTGTACGTGTGTGAGGGAGGGAAAAAGATAGGGAGCTCTCTTGATAGTTTACTATAGTTCCTTCCAAAGGAAAGAAAATGTTTAATACAAATGGCTAAACCTCAGGGTATCTGTAGAATAATTTTCCCCCTCCCTTAGATTTATTTCTTACTGGTTTGAGCTGGGGACTCCCAAACAGTTAAACAAACATTAATAAGAATCCCTGACAAGGACAAATACTACAGTTATAATTAGCTTGTGCCCTGGAGATTTTTGAGCATTTTTGCTCTTTGCTTGTGGATACCAATGTTATTTACAGATAACAGTTTATTTGATTTTTAAACAAAACTAAACCCTTCTCAAGCCATGAAGTTGAGCTGCAGACTACAGCCAGGCTGGCAGGGCATCACATGCACTTGAGATTCAGAGGAAAACAGTATCAAGGTTTTAGCAAATTGGGGCGATTTCCTACCATGGCTGTGTAAGCTTATGAAAATTAATCTGCATTTTCATATTAGCAGAACCCCAGGATATGCTGAACCAGGAGCACTGTGTCTTTTTTGAGGTCTGTGATGCCATAAAATCTCACAGACTGTAAGAAAACAGGTTCAGGACAACAGACACTGTCATTCCTAACTTTGTATATTGACACTGCTGAAGGCTTTAAACAACACTTGTGGCTGGCACATGCAAACACGAGTTTTAACATACTAAGTCAGTGCGTGGGGTGGCAGTTTGGTGCACAGACCCAAAAAGTTGTCCTGCAGTTTAGTGCCTGAAAACTGCAGAATCCTGCTGCTGCTGCTTCTGCTGCGTACTTTTGTCCAAGCCAAAAGTCCTCTGCAGTGCAAGTCATCCCGTGGGTTTTGGGGGGGATGAGATGCTCTGCAGGAAGAAGCTTTCACAGGCTCCTTTCAGCAGGGCTGAAGTGGTGGGCTAATGAGGCAGAGAAGAGGTGGCAGTGAGTCCTAAGTACCTTAATTATGAAATAGGAGCCTATCTGGTCTTTTTGTTCATGTCCTAATTTATTACTGTGCAACAGCAGGAAGAATAATAAAACCCACAGCATTCTTTATGCCCTTTCAGCTATGCTTTATGATCAATAGAATTACTTCAGTCTGGTAAGTGTGACCTTGGAAGTAATTAATTGTTTACACTTCTAGAGCTTCAGGATTATTATGAACTTCCAGTGACTATAAGTAAATTACATATATTACTATCATGTTTATATATCCATATACTTAACCATAAAGAATTTTGAAATAAAAAATGCTTATTTCTGCTCTGAAGTTTTGCCACAAGCATTGCACTATTTCAGGCACATTTTTTTCTTTTCCTTTTACAAGGTCTGAGAACAGCCAGGCAAGACTCTCCTCTGACAGAGAGCCAATATTCCCTCAGTGATAACAGTCTGATGCTTGATAGAAGGATGGAAGGATGGAAAGAAGTTAGTGAGGGGCTCAGTGGCAGTAGATGCTCAATCCAGTCAACTCTCACTGGTGTTAATGTTCTGCTTAAAATTTAGAAGGGGCTTTCTGAGGCTTTATCAAGTCATGGAACATCAAGTAAATGGGATTAGCATCAGCAGTTTTTTAACTGTAAAGACAGGTTATGCTTCTGGGTCTGAAATTAAACAGCTAAATGTATAGCCTGACTTGCAAAGGAACTATCACACCCCATTCCTATTGAAACCCAAAGGATTCTGCTTGCATGAAGATCAAACTGTCAAAAGCCTGACTAGGGATATTGCATGCCTCCATGTGCTTAAAATTCTAGTCATAACAGACTGTGCTTTAAACTCTGTTCATTCATAATAACCATCATGGTAATATTCATTACATGGATTCAAATCCCCATGTGACCTAGGGAATCATCTGAATTTTGTAGTGAAGATAGTGAGGGAAAACTGGAAGTGGTTGTCTCAAGAAGATGCAGAGCTGGAAAACATATTCTGAACCTGAAGCTCTGGTGCTTTCCACTCCACTCCAAGTCCTGCACAAGCATCCTTTTAAACTTGGGAATGCTGGTGCAGAATTTTTGGGGAAAGATACCTCTAACCATTCCTCTCAGCAATTTGAATTTTATTATCTTCTGAGACATGATATGAGGATATGAGGATTGCTAGCACAAGCAGGTTGCTAACACAACCTGCCCACCAGGGGCAGGTTGGACTGGACTTTGAACAACCTGGTCTCATGTAAGAGAATACTTGTTCTGTGTCTGCTCGTAGCAGGGGGCTTGGAAAAAGATTTTCTTTAAGTTCCTTTCCAACCCAAACAGTTCTGTGATTCCATGAACAGGTTAACTCTAAAAATTGCTTAAGAATGTCAGAAACCCTTGCTCAAATTTTCTGGTTTTTCTCTCTGGTATATTAATAGATACACTCAGAGCAATATGAAAAAAAATGAAGGTCAAAGGNAGCACAGACAGGCGGCACCGCACCTGCCCGGGCGGGGCAGGGACCGCGGGCAGACCCGGCTCGGGCTGAGCTGTGCTGCCCGGGGCTCGGGAAAAAAGTTTGGCGGCTCGGGGGGCGGCCCGCGGGGTCGCAGCGGAGCCGCTCCGCGCCCACNCATGAACAGGTTAACTCTAAAAATTGCTTAAGAATGTCAGAAACCCTTGCTCAAATTTTCTGGTTTTTCTCTCTGGTATATTAATAGATACACTCAGAGCAATATGAAAAAAAATGAAGGTCAAAGGTGCACAGGAAATGAACAGAAACAGTTTCCCTTTCTCTCAGATGAAAATTCCAATGGGCCAGTGTTCAGAGATACACACATTCCCATTATTCTAGATATATTTCCATGTAAATGCAACCACTCCAGTAATACAAGATTACAGATATACTGTATATAACGATGATCATGCAGTTATATACTATACGTTTAGTTTTACCTGGGAGTAACTCATGTTCCAAAAAATTGACAAACTGGAGGGGGAGGGGGGCACCACTGTCCTCTTCCTGTCTTGTCATATGTGCTCTACAAGTCCCCATTCTGTGTTTTATTTTGGGGCCTTTGTCTTTAACAATTTTGCTTCCCAGTGATTACATTCTTCATTATAAACCACTGTGCTGAGTCTATCACATATGATTTTCTTTTGTTAAACATTTCAGGTGATAGATGGTTACTTTTTTGTAACCATTTGGATTCTTTAATACTCTGCTGATGCAAACAGAAGTTTTATAGGTCAGAAGTTTGCTACATCAGATTAGCTGGGCAATATTCAGGCAGCCTGTTTAGATATGCCAAGTGTATTTATACTCTCAGAGAATGTATTGAGACACAACTGAAAGCTTAGGGGAGGCACTTTCACACTTTGTGACTGTTTTGCTAAAGGGACAGAGCTGCAGAACAGAATGCTAATCACCTGTATGCTGATACTCACACTTAACACACTTTCTTCTGCTGTTTTCATTTTAGTTGTGGTGGTATTTGCGTTCATACTCTGCTGGTTGCCTTTTCACGTAGGACGCTACCTATTTTCCAAATCCTTCGAAGCTGGGTCCCTGGAGATAGCAGTGATCAGCCAGTACTGCAACCTGGTGTCCTTTGTCCTCTTCTACCTTAGTGCAGCCATCAACCCCATCCTCTACAACATCATGTCGAGGAAGTACCGCGCGGCCGCCTGCCGCCTGCTGGGACTCCGAGCCCTGCCCAAGCAGAGCCTCTCCAGCAGCAAGCAGGGCAGCTCCCGCGCCTGGACAGAGCCCAGCATCACCACCTGACACCAGGGGCCCAGGGCATCACCCGCAGAGCCTCCCAGAAAGCCCCAGGCCACGGGAAGAGGGCGAGGAATGGGAACCCCAGCGCTGAAAGCGGTGCCTTGGTCACCACCAGGATGGGCAGAGACCTGGGGGGAAAAGCCCAGAGTTTGGGACTCTGAGAGGAGAGCTGCGGAAGCCAGCAACGCTCCAGGTGTTATTTTCGTGCTGCTTTTGCCTGTTTGGTTTTTTTAACGCTGACTTTAGCCCAGATCCAGGCTGTGCCTCCTGGCCAAGCAAACTTCACTCGGCAGTTTGTATGACTTCGGCAGCGCCAACTCGAGCTGAATTTTTCCAGAGCTAGCTTTAGTTTTGCTAAGAATTTTGCTAGCATCTAACCAGACCCAAGAGAGAGAATACTGAATTGCCTTTTTGGAGTAGCTAACAGGAAATTTGATACACTTTTCATAATACCAGTTTTTAAGTAAGCTCATGTTTTTCTCTGAATGAGGAAAATGATTTCTTAAAAAAAAATACAAAATGGATAATTTTTAAACATGCTAAAAATAAATAACCTTCATCTCACATCCAAATAGAAAGGAAACAAAAAAAATGCCTTCACAGAAGTGGCTTAGAATGTGACTGTACTGCAATATTTTTTTAAAATATATATCAGTGGGACCAGGACAGTGCTGACTTCAGGCCTGCAGTGATGCTATAAAAATGTGGAATGCAATCACCCACCAAAGTCTTTTTTTTTGTTTTTTCTTTACAAGCTAAATCATCTGTACTTGTTCTGTTCAGTTTGACTGTGAATGACTTGATGTGTTTGAACTTGGAAGCTTTTAATTGTTTCAATATTTGTAACGAGTCTGTGGCCACCTGTCCCTAACTGCACCCCACCACTCCCCAAAGGCTGCTGAGGACAGGGATCCTGCCTGCAAACCCCCCGTGTTTCTGTTTAAAGTCTGTTCCCAGTGTTGCAGCCCCCTGTAGAGCCTGGTGTGCAGTTGTGCTCATTTGCTGCAGTGTTGCATTGAGAACATTTTGCATTTTTAACCACTGTGACCTGAAAAAGTAATAGAAAAATCTGCATTAAAGGACACAGGGAGACGCATTCTCATACTTGATTCCTAAACTCATCAAGTTAGATTTTTATACCTCAAGTGTCCCATTTCAAGGCAAAGCAGAAAACATTCCATCCTCTGTGCTAATGAATATGGCTTATATTGTCTCGCCAACATGTGAGTTTTGTGCCCCACAGAGCTGACAGAGCTTTGGAGCATGCATGTGTGATAGCAGCTTTCTGCTCACTTGTTCTAGTGTTCATCCCCAGCTGGTCCACAGCCCTTTCTCCCTGATGAATTTTAACTCTCCCTGGTGAATGATGTGTTAGCAGAACTCTCCTGCCTCCAGCCCCCCGCTCACACCAACGCCGCTTTCTCCCCATTACACCTTCAGCTGCTCAGGTTGAACTCACAAGAGAAACTGGCCTCTTCTCTATCTTCAGTGTCTTTTCTATCACCTTTGCTGGAGGCAGGGGCTGGCTGCTGCTCCTTGGTGGCACCTGAGCCTGTCGCCTCCCCAGTGGTGCAGGATTTATGTGCAAACACCCACACTGAGGCACTGCAGGATCACCTCCTGCGCCACTTCTACCCACATGCACCTCATGTCCACGCTGCTCTCTCACTCACAGACTGACAAGCAGGTCTGGTGGCAGAATTGATGCAACTCAGGGAAAAAAGACATTTGGGAACCACGGAGAGAGGGTGCAGATGTGAGCTCAGCAACAACCTGTCTGTATAAACAAACCCATCACATACACCTGGCATCACATCGGTGTTCCAAATCTCAGCTGTGTCTGTGCTGTTAAATGTGAACAGAAAAAGAAATAAAAGTGATGAGACCCTTTATAACCCTGTGGCTCTGTGGTGGGGGAGGATCCAGTGCGATTCACACAGCTGGATTTGAATTCCTTTCTCTTTTTTCATATTTATATTTTAATTTTGTTCCCCAAATCTGTACAGCTAACTCGATTAGGCTATTTAACCAGAGTAGCTGCAACATTAAAGCCCTGTGTAGACACATTTGTGTATACAAACTACAAACATACTAATAATTTCATTTACCTTAAACATTTCATCAGAAGAAAATGTAAATTTTAGCTCTACCAACAACACTGTAAAATTTCCACAAGTTCGGATATAGAATAAATTTTTAAACATTTGATCTGAGGTCATAAAAGTCAGAAGGAAAGGGACTGGCTGTTCCTTGGGCGCGAGGACAGGATTCCTTCCTTTTCCTTCCCCTCCCTTCCTCCCTCCCTCCCTTTCCTTCCTGCCCTTCCTTCCTTTCCCTCTTCCACAAATCTAGCAAAATTCACAAATCATTATTAAAGAAAAGTAGCCACCTTCATAGGATTCTTGCACAAGCAGGAAAATACTTCATATCTAGTGGGGAACACAAACATTTAACACATTGTAGCTGTTGCTACAGCAGCCATCAGTGCTGCTGTTCTCAGTACCAAAACTTTTCTATATGGGTTCTCTAAAGCCAGCGGGGCCACACCACCATTTTCTGAGTACAGATAGTGAAGAGGAACTGCTTTTATATGGAAAGCAGGAAAAAAACCCACCTCAAAACCAGGATAACTCTCACTTTTGCATCATAAAATCAACTTTTGGGTGATGCCTCCAAGAAGAAACCCACATCCCCACCCGCACTGATGGATGAATCCAGCATTGCTTGTCTTAGCGTTATTCAGAGAATCACAGAAGGGACCTTACAGCCCCTCTAGTCCCAACCCTCTGCCTTGGGCAGGATGCCACCCACTAGATCAGATTGCTCAGGGCCCCATCCAACCTGACCCTGCCCAAGCTGTAAGAAATAATTTCATTCGGGGAAAAAAGAAAGTGCGAGCAAGATTTGAAGAGCATGAGAATGGTGAAGTCAGTCCAAGGTAGGTATCATCAATCTGTCTCAGGGGTAAGGCTCCTCCTGCCTTGTCCCTGGCAGGATGAACAGGGGCAGAGTGGAAGCTGCAGGTGCAGGGGGCAGTGGCAAACAACCTGTGCTGGGACAGTGATGCTGTCATGGTGTCATTGCCTGCCCCACCCACCTGAGCCTGGACTATCCTGGCAAACATTTCCCAGCACAGACAAAGCCTTGCTCCCCTGCTGCCCAGGGCATTTCTGCAGCTCCTCATGTCCCTGGAAGCTTCTCCCTAAAGCCTCCCTTACATGAAAGGGCACAGCTGCGCCTCCCATCCAGTTGTGGGTCTGGATATGGTTTTTGAGATCCATTTTTCATGGGGGGAAGACAAGAGTCCTTGCAGGTACTGGGCTGTTCATTGGTGTGGCAAACAAGGCAGCTCTGCAAGAAAGGTTGAACCTTTCAATTTCTGGAAAGTCTTCTCTGTGGAAACAAACCTTGCCAGTTCTCACTGAAAAAAAAAAGTGCAGACACTTTAAGAGTCAAAATTTCACTGTGTTCTTACTGACTTGAATGTGACCAGCCCATAGAGAAAATAACTGAAAGTTCATTCATCAAATAGTCCCAGTTTTAAAAGCTTTTCTATCTCTACATTTTGCATCACAGCTCCACAAATAAACAAGAACAATCTGGCTGCATTTTCCTTCTTGGCAATGAGTTAAATTGGTGATGAAATAGGTCAAAAGAACTATCAGAAAGTATCATTCATTTTAAAAAAGTACCTTTGATGGAGGCACACACAGGCAATCATGTCCTATTGTATTTCTTGCCAAAAATAAATTATACTGGAAAACCAGCACTTCCTTGTCAAAATTGGAATTGATAGAATTCAGCACTTATGTAAGTTTTTATCAAATGACATTTGCATAAGCCCCACTAAAATCAGCAGTTTTTACATACCTAAACAACCAGGAGAAACCCCTCTCTGTCATGGATCTGCTGGTCTTAGGGTGCTGCTACTCTGAGCCCAGTGGAGGTTTCTGCAGAGCTCGTATGTTTTGTAAAAATCCTGTGGCCTTTAAGACGTAAACTACTACATCTTGAGAAGTAAATTCAGAATTGGAACACAAAAATCTAACTCATCTCCCTGCTGTTACTTCCCCGCACTCAGAACTGCCCTCCTCATCCCCAGCTGAAAGCACCATAACTACATTTGACCCTCACAATTCCCAATAAAAAACACCAGCCCTATTTTGCAAAAATGAAATCAAAGCCCTTGGCATTTTAACCCCTGCTGTCTCAGAGCTATGGGGTGTGGATCCGCTTGTAGCCTGTGGATGTTATTCCTGGATTTGGGCAGGGTCTAGCACCTCCTGGCTTCAGCTTTCTGTTCCTGAGCTGTGCTGCCAGAGTGCTCAGCACAGTAACCCATGAAAAACTTTATTGGGGAAACAAGGAAGCTCTGGCTGACACTGCAGAGACCCATGTTCTGTTTCCACAGCCCTGGCTCTGCATCCCTGCTGTCCATGCTGAACCCACACATGCAGCAGGGTTTGTGTAGCACAGGAATCCTTGCACCAGGCCCTGGGCCTGCACACACACAGGAGTTTCCCAGAAAATGCCCAGGATGAGCCAGCAGATGCAGTGGCAGGAGCTGGGTGCCCCGGGGCCACTGGCAGTTTGCATTGTTTGACACCGTTTGCTGTCAGGCACAGGCAGCTGGAGTCACACCTGCCCAGCCTGATGCCAGCAGCACCTGGACAGCTGGAAGCTCCTGTGGTGTTAATGGGAAATGTCTGCTCACTTGGGCAAGCCCATCATTCCCTGAGGGCACTGACACAGCCCCCTTCAGCCATCTCCTCCCCCATCCCCACCTGATGGACCACCCGGAATCCTCCCCAGCTCCGCAGGAACGTCACAGGAGCCACACAGATGTGCTTGCCAATGGTTTTCCCCTTTGAATCACAAGTTCTAGTGAGAGACAGGTAAAGCCACAGGGGTTTGGCTTCATGTCCCACGTCCCTGGTCAAATGCTTGCCCAGAGCAGTTGTTAGATGATGGGGTCCAGCTGTGCCAGCTCTGGTGGATTATGACACCACAACCCTGCCTGCTGCTGTTTAGGAAAAAAAGCACAAAAGCAAATGTTAGATCAGAATTTGCCTCTTATCTCTAAATTGTGATTATGCAAGTGTAGTGGAGAAAAGGAAAATTTAATCCATCTTGAATTAATGCGGACTAACACGTTTCTGCAGTCACTCACTGCCAAGCCTTGGTCCAGCACACAATAGTCCAGTTGTCATTCCAGCACACAATATAGCACATTAGCATTATCCTGTGTAACTAACACACTTCATGGCTCTTTATCAGGCTTCCTCAGTGCTTTTTCCAGCAGAAAGGTCTCCATTCCCTTCCAAGTCCAGCACTTGTGTGTTGTGGCCCTTCCCAAACTCAGCTGTGGGTGGGTGCATGCCATGACTTCTCCCCAAAGACCAAAATTCAGAGCCTCTCATTAACCCAATTACCTGGATCAGAATAAAATGCACCCAGGCTTCATCTTGGTGGCTGATCTGGTGATGCTGAGTGCTCATTTCTCTGAGACCTGCAAACACAGACCCAGTTCTGCTCAGCGAGAGAACTGGGCTGCTCTGCAGCACAATTTTGGAGGGCAAACACCTCCAAAGCCATGGTGCACACTGATGTGCAGTGTCACCTGGATTTCACCCCTGACACCCTGCCAAGCCCTCACACTGCTGGCCAGGAGGGGGCTGAGCAGGAAACAATGTAAGCAGAGCCCCACAGGTGTTGTGCAGCATCCCAGCAAACCACGCAAAGGGATGGGAGCAACCCCCAGGAGGGAAGGGGTTGACTCCTAAATCAGCATCCAAACCACCCAAAGCCCAGCTGCCAATCTCAGCACTCATTTCTGTGTACAAATACACCCTTCTGAGAGCTACAGGGTGCTCCTCTCATACTTGGGAGATAAACCACTTTGTGTTTCTCCAGATAAAGGCTTTCCACACCTGCTCTGTTTCTTTCACTGGGAGCAAAAGAATGGTTTTGTGACATGTGAGTCCATAAGGCAAAGTTGCTCTCAGAAGTAAAGTACCCCACTCTCCCCTTCAGAGGCTGCTCTGAGGGCTCAGGAAATGTTCTCCCAGCACTTGCCCCCATTTTTGATGCTGCTGGATCAAAAGATTCTTTGCTCTTTTCTCATGTTCTGATTGATTTTCACATGACTGCAGCACTATCCGTGAGAAAGAAAAGGTATGGCTATTTCTAAGCCTCTATCTACATTGTTCTTCCCTGTGCAGCCTCCTTCCACTAAGGACCTGGTGCTGCAAATCATGGCTCAATAAGGTGGGCAGGCAGGGAATCTGACACCACTGCTCTGCAATGAGACACAGCACGGTGAGCTCTGAGGAGCAGGGATTTAAACAGCTTGAACCCAGCAGCCTGAAAGAAGACAGCAACAATGAACACTACAAATTCTCCCAAAATGAAGCCAAGATTCATGGCCACACACAGGCACACATCCTTCCCAGTCAATAGCACCTTGGTATTTTTATCAAGCACTGACAATGAGATTGATTTTTCTAAACTTTGCTGTGCTAGGCTGGGGGCACCAGCATGGGGCTGTGAAAGGTGCAATTGCCTGAGTTGGTTTTGATTGAATGTGGAGTTTCGAACCCACTGAATTATTGCTAGTTTGTGAGGAGGGGAGTGGGCAGCCAGCACAAGGGTTTCTGTGTGCCTTGGCTGGTACCCTGGCTCCGGGACTGCTCATCCCTTGGATGCCTGAGGATCTCTGGTCTAATGCTGGGATGCAGAATCATGGAATAGACCTTAAAGTCCATCTAGTCCCAACACCCTGACGTAGGCAGGGACACCTTCCCCTATCCCAGGATGCTCAGAACCCAACCCTACTTGAGCACTTCCAGGGATGGGGCACCCACAACCTCCCTGGGCAGCCTGTGCCAGGGCCACACCACCCTCACAGGGAAGTCACCTCAGACCAGCTGTGGTGTCAAAACCCATGACAGGTTTGTATTTACCTGCTCCCTTGCTCCCTTTCAGTCTTTGCTCCTGCCTCATTTCCCACACTGCAGTGGAACCTGGACTCTGCTGTGCAGCCAGAGCAGCCCCAGGCTGTGCCCAGATCTGTATCCAACACCCCTCCCTGTAACACAGGCTGATGTGAGCCAGGGGAAGGGGCCTGCCCCATCACTGCCCAGACAGGGCTCATTCAGAGAACAACCAGAGGTTTGTACAGCTGGGATGCTTTTGGTTTCAGAACACTGAAATCAATCACCTGACACTTTACACCAGACACAGGACAGAGCCATGAAGAGCACAAGGAATTCTGAACCCCCACAGTGGGGAGAAGGCAGAACAGGAGCCATGATTCAGAGCCATCACTAATCCAGAGCCACATCCAACAATACAAACTCCACATAGCAGCATCCCACGGGATATTTGGCCCTGCTGAGTGCAAAGACCTGATTTTCTCAGCAAACCCTGATGAGCTGCAGCCATGGCTGGGCAGGGACCAAGTGCATCCTGCAGCCAGGGAACACCAACCTCAGCAGTGCTGCACAGCCTCTGAGCCCAGGACACCACAAGCCTTTTATGGAAAGAAAGAGCATTTGAGCTATAAATTAAAAAAGACAATATTTGCATTGGATTAGGGTGAATTTCTCAAGTCAATCCTCACAAGACTTCTGCATCCCTACTGTTTGCTCCATTTTATTTGTAGAAAGTAATAGCTTTCATAAGACAGAAAGTGAGAGAGATGAGCTAATAAAATTACTAAGAAATGACATCCACTGAGCACATTGACCCAAGCAGTTATTTATTAACCACGCCAGGAGACCTAAAAATAGCTTTGATTGCATGCAAGACCATCTATGCCACCAATTAGTGCAGTAAATGTAACTACTCAAACTAATAACAGCACATTCACTTAGGTAACAGCAGATCCCAGGCTAATTCACTGTGTTTGAAAGCGTCTTGTGAAACTTCTTTTTATTTCACTGAGCCAAGAATCTGGGCATTGTAAGAGCAATTGTCAAGAGCAAAAATAGATGTAATTGCTCAGAATGTAGTACCAATAAAATAGCCCTTTCGGGAGATCTCAGCTGGCTTTTCTGTTCAGCCATAAAAACAGTAAAACAAAATGTGCATATTCATCTCTACTTACTCATGGTTCTCGCTCTGAGAAAAATAAAGGTAACATTTTCATCTTTACTCCAGGCCAGGTTAAGGACAGACACTATAGTTCTACACTACTTCAATAAATGACAGTACATCATGAACTCTGCAATAATTCTAGAAGATTTTCAGAGGAAATATAATTTATACTTCACAATACCACACAAATTTTTTCTTGTCCCCAACACCTTTGGTTGCAAGACAGGTCTAACAGAACCATCCTGTTGATGTAGATGTCATTAATGCTGAAGAAGAATCACTCCATGTCCTTAGGCCATAAATTCATAGAATGGTTTGGATTGGAAGGGGCTTTGATGATCATCAGCTTCCAGCCCAAGTATTCAGTTTTCAGGGGGATTTTAAATACCTCTTCCGTGCTTTAAGATGGGAAGGACAGGCAGGAGAGCCTTGGTCCTCCTGCACAACGCTGGTGCTACGACCCACCCCCCTTCAGCTTTTTCTTTTTATAGCACGTTGGATTTGAGCATCTCCTAAAATTCAAACACAAAGGTGAGCCTGTGGGAAAGCTCCACAGGAGGTGAACAACACAGACTGATGTCACTCCAGATCCTGTTTGCTTCCCAGCTCATCCCAGGAGCGCGTGGCTCAGCTCGTGCCACACGTGGCTTTAACGCCCTGGTTCCTCAGTCTCCCCTTCCAGTGGGGCTCAGCTCTCCTGCACCACACCAAACGTGCTCTGAGCTGGCAGCAGTGACTGAAGTGAGGAGCAAAACAAATTCCCGGCATTGGTTTTTGAGCAGCTCTGTGATTACTGAGAGAATCGCTGCTGCCATAGAAACGGCAGCGCCAGCCTGGGGACCACGCGCTGCCGGGGCACACCTGGCACTGCTCACACTGAGACACGTGCCAGGGCCACAGCCCACTGCTGCACCACCCCAAAGGCTGCTGGTAAGGCCACAAAAATACCCAAAACACAAGCCTCTGCTCTCTTCCAGAACTTTTCAAAGCTGGTACTTCTCTTGCCAGCAGGCAAAGAGCTGCTGGTAAATACAGCATCGCCCGAGCCCGGTTACAACTTGCTCTGTGCTCCCTCACAAAATAAAATCCATGGTAAATTTAGTGCTACTTACCCAGCTCTGCACAGTCTGGGTGTGGGAAAGGCACCCAGCACCTCTGCAAAAACCTGTGGGAGACAACAGCACAAGGTAACATTGAGAACTCCCAACAGCAAATGTTTAGATCCTGCTTCACTCCCATGGGCCCTCCAGCATCTCTGCAGACACCCCTGGCGACAAATAAACCAGGGACCACTGGAAATAAAAGATCTCCTCAGATGGCAAAGTGCTAATTACTGTTTTATAGATCTATTTAAAAGATTTTGTTGAAGAGATTGTCTTGGCAAGCACTGCTTAAATAAAAAAGCTGAGCAACCAAAAAGTTATTGTATTCCCCATGGAAAACCTCAGTCATGTTTTAAACTGCAGCAATTAAAAAAGCAAACAAATCAATTGTTGTATTTATGCAGGGAGTTGAAGAAAAGTATTAAAAAATTAACATGAAAGTGTTTGACAAGAAACATGTATACATACTAGATTAATTCATCTTGATGAGGAATTGAATTCATTACACATAATTAGTAAGTGAAAAGCTCTAGTACTTCAAGTGTTTAATTACTAAGAGAGAATAAATCTAGGTATGTATCTATAAATATAAGTCCTCAATTTTTCATGCAAGCTATTTAAAAGAAATTATTAGAACACCTGACTTTCAGATTATCACTATAAACTCAACTCTTCACAAAACCACAAAAATCATTTCAATTACAAACCAGAAACATCCTGAGGTAAATTCAGGGCTCCCACCCTTGCTCTAAGATGTACAACAGCAACTGACCTGCCACGTGGACCCAAACGGCTGTGTTCAATTAGAATAAAGAATTAAAACAGGAAGAATTAAAACATTTATTGGGCATAAATATATTACATATACACTACAGATACAGTTAAGTCTTACATACATAGTGTAGTATTTGCAAAATCTATACATTAAAATTGATATGGCAGTTTTAATATAATGCATATGAAATAGTCTAAAATTTACAATACAAGAAAACTTCTGATTATTTTTTTTTAAGTTGAAAAGCTTGGAATGTATGTTCCCATAGTGAGGTAAAAACATTTTCTTTTTCTTTTTCAATTTAAAGAACTGTGCAAGAATAAGGTTCATACACATTCAATTAGGGCACTTCTCAATCGTGACACTGAATACTGAGCTACTGGAGCCAACAAACAGGATTAGAAAACACTTCAAGTTCATAAAGAAAAAGGCAGAACAATATAAAAACGTCTCTCTCCCTCCTTTAGGGTATTAAATACTTAGTGTTTCATTCTACCTTTGTTGGTGGTGGTGATTTCTGTAAGAGCAGAGCACCCTGGGGTCGGATCCAACACCTGCCACTGCTGGGCCAGGGGCACCAGGAGGTCTGGGAAGGGTCTGAGTGGGTCAGGGACAACGTCCCTCAGAGCAGAAGGGTGTGACACGGGTGACCTTTGCCACTGACACACGAGTGACAATCAGATCACTCTGGCAGGAGACACAGACTGAAAACCCCCAATTCCCCAGGCCTGTCCCAGCTGCTCCAGCACCATCTCCCCAACCCGCAGGCTTGGACTGGGGGCTCTGGTTAGTGTGGTTACAAGGGACCCAACAAATCAGCAGTGACAGAGATGCTGTGAGTGTGACTGATTGCTCTCCCCTCCACTTCTGCTCACTGCTTTTAGTAGCACTTGTATTTCAAACTTTCAAAATTGCTCATCTAGAGCACATCGGGGTTTTTTTTCCTTTCTTTATTAAAGCAGTTTTGTATTTTTCTTAAAAAAAAAGGTGTCAAGCTCGGATTTCATAGCAGCACTGCTCAAACAATATACCAAAAATAAAAAAAAAAGGGTATCTATTCAAATTTCTGGGTTTTTCCAAACTAGCCATCTTTTCATCGTTTTAAAAAATACACTCTTCTCCCCTCCAATGAAAACAGCTGTATACTCTTTGCTCACAAAATACAGATGCAAGGTCACAGAGTTTCATATCACAAATAAATTTAAATAAGATGTAAATAAATTTGACAAGCCATGACTTTGGCAAAAAACAAAAAAATATATATATTTAGCTCAATGCCATTAGTTTGCAAGGCTAAATCAAACTAATTATAGTCAATAACAAAATACAGAACATTTCTAATATTTGCTACATCTAGAGAGGCACACAGAATAATTCATTGATCTTAGCACTTTCTTTCCAGAGATGATTTTGTTTTTGGATACATGTAAACGTTTGAATCACTGATAATGGGGTTTTTTGGCATTTAATGTACTAGATGCTCTCATCTTCAAAAACACAAGAAAATGCAAGAAGATTAATAATACTAGGAATGCTGCCAGGTAAAAAGTTGACCTAAAGTACAACAGTATAAAACAGACAAAATATAACATGCTATGGGGAGGATGGGGAGGGAGATTAGATTAGTACATAAGTACACTTTTTATTTTTTATTTTTTTACAATAAATAAAAAGATTGCACTGTAATTGGTATTTAAAGTACTGTATGCAGTATATAGTATAAATAAACCTAAAAACAAAAATAATGTTGTTTTTTTCCCCATTACTTTGGTTAAGGGAATATTATGCTAGTACAGGACGCTGAATCTTAGACGATGGAGACAGAGCACAAAAAAGCTAGGACAAAAGCAAAATCAAGTAGCAAAAATATACAAAAACAAGAGGCAAGGAAATACACTGTGTCTGTTGCACCCTTTTGGAATCTATTTGCACCTCCAGCTCATTTATGTCCCTGAGGTACTCAAACAATGTTGACTTAATTATAAATAACCCCATGACTCAAGAGTTAAAAATCTAGTGTCTCGATGGATTAAAATGTGTCTGGGAAGGGGCAGGCAGGAGGGGGACACTGCCACCAGAGCAGGGACCATTCCTCTGCAGGACTCTCATCTCAGTTTTGCCAGGTACCAAGTTATTTCAATCAGCCCCGTGCTAAGAACAGCATAGACACCCTTTTAAGGTATTTAAAACAGATGTGATTTCTGATACCTCCAAGAAAACTCCATAAAATAGATACCCCTCCAAAAAATAACAATATTATTAATAATAAAAACCAAGATCAGCTGACAGTAAAGTTTGCTTCCATTGAGTGTAAATCTCACCTAATTCAGTAGAGGCAGTAAGCTGTCACCAGCTTGAATCATATAAATCAGGCTGAATGTAATAGAATAATATCTAGTATTAGATTAGGAATAGTTATATACAGTGACAAACAGACAAGTTAAAGCAGCTTTTAAATAGCTGAACATGGGAATAACTAACTATTGCACAATGCCCTCTTACTTAAAATTACTGCTAGGAATCAAAATGGTAAAAAAAGATCTATAATGCTTCATAATTTATATGCAGTTTGGTTATTTGATTTCTTATACAGGCAGTTTATAGTGTTTGTAACTGTAAAAATAACAGACAACTAAAAAGGGTTTTCAACTGCAGGATGCTGTTCCAATTTAAATGAACCAAATAGTTAAATTAACAACTTAGGTTTTAACTTGAAAATCTGGGGCAAATGTAGTGAATAATTTGTAAGCAACATTGCTAATACTGTTCAAGGAAAAACTGGTACTTGACTCACACTGTATTCTAGTCTTACCTCTATACACACTTGTGACTAATGTTTAGAAGGAAAAAGAAGAGACGAAAAAAGTGACTCATGATTAGAATTTCCTAAATAGTAAGATAAAATACGAGACTGTATGAACTTCAGTGAAAAAAACCCAAAACAACATTGAAAAGGCAAATTGGTGACAATTTTGAAATCGTGAAGGAAAAACATCAACAACAACAACAAAAAAATCTTGCTTTTGGTATCTGGTTTGCTTGTTTCTCCAATTTGACCACTTCCTAGTCCTGAATTTCAAAAAGGTGCATCAAAACACTGATTTATCTTTCTTCAAGCTAGAACCGTAAAAACAAGAGCAGTATATAAAATGCATGGTAGGACGAAGGACTTTTTTTTTTTTTAAAAAAAACAACAAAAAACCAAACAAAATAAAGAGTGTAGGGAGGAGGGGGGGGAGAGGGAAAAAAAAAAAAAGGAGGAGGAGGAATATCTGAATAAATGTGTGGATTATAATGCGTAGCATTAGTTAAATCTGTACTTTAAGCTCCGGTCGGATGGTCTACTTCATAAAGAAGTACTGTAATATACAGGCGAAGATGATGGAGAGGCTGGCGAAGCCGAGCACGATGAGGGCCGCGAACTGCTCGTCCGTGGGCACGGCGGCCTTGGCCTTGGCGCCCGGCGCGGCCGGCAGCAGCAGCGCCCCGCGCTGCAGCGCGAACGCCGCCGAGGGGCTGAAGGGGCCGCTCAGCTCCTGCGACGTGTCCGGGCAGCGGCGGCAGGCGCACACGCGGAACCGATAGTCTGTGTTCACCTGAAGGCCTGAGATGTGGAATGTGGTTTCTTCTCCCTTGTACACCTTGAAAAGAAAAGCAAGGCAGCGCGGTCAGACTCAGCCTCCCTCCTGCACAGCAGCGCAGCAAACGCGAGGGGTCGCGCCCGTGGGAGTTCAGCCCACGATTCGGCCTTAAGATTTTAGCTTTTGTGTTTTTCGGATCCTGCACTGCATTAACTCTGGACTCCATACACAGTGTTAGTAAGCTCTCCCTGCTGTTTGGTCAGACAAGACAATCATTCCAGGCCTGAGAACCAAGGTCATCATTGCAGCCTCAGGCCCAAAGAAGTATAAACAAAAGTGAATCGAGGTGGGGAAGCAAACTGGGCGACTGTGACTTCATTACCTAAAGCTGTAACTGGACAATTAACCCCTGATATGCAAACAGATCAAACTCATATCTGTCTGAAAAACTGTTGCCCTGGTGTAGCCTCCACAGGGCTTTTGCACTGCCCAAGGTTTATCTACTGAAGGCCTTTTAATAAATCCCTACCTTATTCTCTAACTCTGTCCAGTCTCTACTCTAGGTAGCCTCTCCAAGGAGGCTAAGGAAACAAAACTTCAAGTCTCTAAGGAAACACTTCTCAAGGGAAGGAACTCACTGCAGTGCAGGGTCAATGCAGGTTTTGGAAAAACAGAGGCACGTGGAGGACTTCTCAAGCATCAACACAGTGCACACAGGGACAAGACAACACATCACTTAAGGCAGCAATGATAATACAAACTAATCTTTTGTGGGCGTGATAAATGCTGCAAACGTATTTCTGCACTCTGAAAGTGTGACTGTATGCCCAAAACATGTCTGAGACATAATTGCCCTGTCTGGCCCTAAAAGAAAACCTGCAAATGAGGTTATTGGAAGTCATTCAATGTGTTGTTGTAAAATTGCTTACAAATGTCATTTTAATGTATTTTCCCCTCACATTTCTCTCAAGAAACAGCAATCTTGCCAGAAATTGCACTTTCAGAAGTGTGGAAATAATAAAATATTATTAAGGTATGAAAAATTTCCTCTTGATTGCATTAAATTTGGTTGCTTACTAATCCAAACCCATCACATCTTTATGTTAATCAAATGTAGGTACCACATGACTCAGAGCACTCGTCATGGTATCAGAAATGAGAGCAAAAACTAAGTATGTGACTCAATTTTGTGATTTAAATGGAAAAAAACCCACTGGAAACACTCACAAACTCTGAAAACAAGTAATTTATATAATGGATGGTTGTTGAAACTCTTATTTTATGAAATGAAAAAAGTGTCAGAGTGCCTGTGTCTGATGGGAAAAAACACCCTGAATTTCAGATGCTGCTTCTGTGCTCATTTACCATTTCCCTTCTCTTGGCTGTGGGAGAAGAAGGCTGAGGGCATCTCTGCCCTCCCTGAGGCAAGAACTTGTCTTAGAAAAGGGGAGCAAGAGGGAATCTAGTCCCAAGTCCACAGAGGATTTCCTGTGTGTTACTCTAGGTAAAAAATGAGGAGGAAAGAGACGAAACCTGCTCAGCTAAAGACCACTTAAAGAGCTCAGCTTCCCAGCAAACCAAACCTTAGGCTGCTGGATATTCCAGCTGTTATCCCAAAGTGCAGCTCCTGCAGATGCTGCACAGCCCAGCCCACTCCCCTAAATTCACATTATAGCTATGCAAACACAGAGACAATTTAATACACTTTGGAGCCGAATTCTGACTGAGTAAGCTATGCTAGATAGAAGTGCAAGAAACACAAAAACAAAGCCAGGCCACTGATTCCTGGAATCTCCTGTGGCTTACATCCTGATTTATAAACAAGGAAGATTTGATTTCCTAAAGAGAACTGTCCCATGTCACTGCTTTTTAAAAATTATCTGTAAAGATAAAGCACACAAATACACAACAGTGTGAGAAACAAAGAAAGGAGTAGTTAGCATTTTTTAAAATACACTTTCCAGGGAGCTGAAATGTTATCTGTTTAGCTCCAGCAAATCCAGTTCTTCAGACAATTCTCAACAGAGAAATATTTACAAAATATTCTCCCAGAGGAGGACAGGGACAGCTGTAGTCCCAGTCTGAAAAAAAGGGCTTTTGAGTACTTTATCTATGAGTTATCACCTCTGCTAGAATAAATGGTAGAAAATCAGCAGCTTTTGGGCTGCAACACTGGAGTGCAGTGGAAGGAGACAGCTCAGGTGTGACAATCTAGAGAGAAACTACAGCTTTACCCAAAAGCAGTGGCTGATGTTGCATTCCATGAATAGCCTGAAAATCTAGAGTGTATTTCATTTGTGCCAACCCTCAAAGCAATTTGCAAAATGTTTCTAGTATAATATACCCCTTTAGATACATATGCAAAATATATATGTCGCTTGCAGGGAACAAAACATAATTAAAAATAAATGTAGGACTTGCACTTCGAAGGTAATTAACATACCACTAATATTAATGAACATATTGGTGACAGTACTTTTCAGTTAAAGAGTAGCAGGTGATCACAGGCATGCCAAAGCAGAGGTAAAATGTATTAGCCTGAAAATCACTGAAAGGTGTTTCTGTATTTTATCTTCTGTGCACATTAACAGGAGCTCAGAGCATGCAGCCACTGCAGCTCATGGACAGAGTTGTGCTCCATTGCTGAGACACCACCCACATTCCCGATGGAGAAAAATCATCTTGATGGGCAAAGGTGGTTTCTGTGAAGGTAAAACAGTGGAAGTCTCCCTCTTTCCCACGCTTGGTTTTCAGCCAGCACAGCTACACAAGTCCCAGTGTCACTTGGAGCATCGCAGCAGGAACTTCTTCCAGGGAGCTACTGTGACAACTCACACAAAAACCCCTCGTCAGGCTTGTGCCTCTTAAGAAACATAGACCTTCAACATAAGAAGACTCTGAAACTACTTTTTACTTCCTTCACTGCTGTTTTTTTTCCCACACCACAAGTTCTGGGCTGTGCAGATTAAGCAATCACTTATGTCCCAGGAACATGAAGCTGTGCCCAGTTATCCCCAAGGACAGCGGAACATTTTAAACATTGGGGCTCCATTTAGTGAAGCTGTACCTGGAGGTAACACACCAAAGCCACTGTGTACATCAGGGAACAGCAAAATGGCTCCACTTATCCACTTGCCACTGACATTATGAGGCCAACACAGTACACGGGGGTTTCATTAACTGCACCAGCACCAAAAATGTTTCCTGACAAAAACAACCATTAGGCTTCTGAATCTTTGTCGCCTCATGAATGAATTGTCTTGCATTTTTTGTGTTATTTTTGATAATTCATTAACTCACAGTAGCACTCAAGAGCCTGAAGAGGAACAAAGACACAGTTGCAAAGAAAGCACTACCTTATACACACTTTTAAAGAGTTTAATTAGCAAAGCATAAGAGTTTAATTAGCATAGCGTATCTCATTTTCGTAATTTGGATTTATCTGGAATCCGCATGACAACGAAAGAAAGCACAGGAAAAAGAGAGCACACAGATGAAGTGCATTGCAAATCACACAGCCAGAGGTGTTATACATGAAATAAAAGATCTAACTGTGAATGAGCTGTTCTGTTTCATGTGCTCTGGGGAAGCATCCACTTGTGATGTCTAATCCAGACAGACAAGGAAAGAAGGATCAGCTGCACTTCACTGCCTTTGTTTCCACAGTCACAGAAAGGATACACAGCAGTTACACATCCATCAAAACCTCAGACAGGAATGAGACAGATGAACAAACCACTTAACGTGTACTTGACTGAAAACCTTGATGGACAGTCTTGGAATTGGCTTAGAAAGATTCATCTTCTGACTTCATCTCATTTCCAGATAATGGTTAAGAGCAGCCAGCTCAGAAGCAAGCATGGGTAAAAACTGTAACTTTTTAAAGGTTAGTACAGTTAAAAATAGTGATTAACTACAGAAAGAACACAAATCACTCCAATAAAATAATGATGTTCTATATACTCCCTTAGGGGAGAAAACAGCCCATTACAGCCCTTAATTCTGACTCAGCCTTTACCAAAGTGCACCTGACACATCACCATAGGGTGTAATTCAATGCAGTAGAAAGAAGCAGCACAGTGGATTTTCAAAACCATTTCCATCACACTATCAATTTAACAACATTAAATCCAGACCATTTCCCTACCTGCTTGTATTCAGATTCTCTTCCAACGAGCACCTGCAGAACATAACCAACAGGATCTCCCTTCATGGGTGGGACCATTTCCCAGGTAACTTCACAGGAGTTTCCTCCCAGCTGTGTCACTCGAGGGGCTACAATAAAAGGAAATGTATTCATGTTTAATATAAAGACTGCACTGAAATCTTATTTTATGAGCACTGTAATATATACCAGAACATTTTAAAAAGGGTGTAAATCCTTTTTAAAACACCTCTTACCTGTCAGCTCTGTGAGATGCTACAAAGGAGGAGTGCATTTAGAGAAAACTTTCAAAACTTAATTGCAGTTCTGTGAACTGATCTTTTCAAAGCAGAAGCCAATGCACAAATTACACAGGCATTCATAAAAGCAGCAACTCTGTGGAGTTCTGAGCAAACATCTGTGCCAGTGGAGACATCTGTGCATCCCTCCCATGCTACATGCCATTGAAAGAGAGGAGTAATATCAAACATTTCATTCAGGAAAAACAGGAGAAGGAATGTGAGAAGTTAAAGAATCTTCCGTATTAGAGATGAAGTCTAGCCTGGGAAGTAAAAGGACAAGCATAATTTTCAAGACTTAAATTTAACTCTGAGCCTGACATCCACTTGATCAGACCTGCTATTTCTAGCCAGACTCAGACTAGTGCTCACTAGAACTCCAGAGAAATTCAATTTGCCAAGTGTTACAAGGCTGCTGTCCTTGGCAGAGGCTCTCACCGGCTGAAAGCCAAGGGATGCTTTGCCCTGACCTGTGGCAAGCTCACAGGTGAGCCTAGCAGAGCACAGACAGGGGCAGCACATTTTTATGTACAACAAAGCATCTGCCCCACTGGAAGGCACGAAAAAACTGCAACAGCACCCAGGGTCTACCAACCTGTTGATCAGGCAGAGCCAGCAAGCATAATACAAAAGAAAACTGGGAGAAACAAGAGTGCTGAACACTTGTATCAGGGGGTTACCATGTGCATGTGCAAGGACATGAGCTTGTTAAAGGCAATCTAGATCCCCAACCCTTCAAAAACAGACAACAGGAGGGTCTACCAAAGAAACAAATGCTGCTGCATACATTACACAAATTTTAGACTGATTTGTTACTTCCCAAGAGGAACACATTAATCATGAAGGCCCAAATGTAATCAATATCCATTTACTTCTCTCTGCACATCTGCTGGTGTTGAGAGACTGATAATAGACGCCTTCATCTTAGCTGACAACAACAATCTCTATTATTTTTCCTTCTCCTCCCATCCCTCACTTCAATACATGTAGATTTTTGTCTGACACTTACAAAACACTGCCATTAACAACAAAGCTATTTTAGGGTTGGCATCACTAAGAGAGTAATTAGGAGACCTTATAGGAGAACAAACACTTTATTCTGATAGATAAAAAGCCAAACTAAGTTTATAATGTAAATTCCTTTGTATTTCTCTGAGCACAGAAGGGAATCAACACCATCATTTTGCATCAGATTACTCCTCCCCATGGCATCACATCCCCTCAGCAGTGTTCACTATCACAGTTCTGTCATGCCCTTTTCTCTGTCACAGCCAGTGCTCTGTCAGGTACCCGAGGTCCCAGCCCACACACGACCTGGTGTTTGCACCATTGATAGTCAGCCCAGGGGATCAGTCACATTTAACAGGGACTCAACAGGCACGCTGTGAGTTCAAAGCAAAAACCTAGGTGAGGTGAACTGAATAAAATGGATTCTTAGACAACAAAAAAATGGATTTTTAGACAACAAAATGCCACTGTGACTACAGTGCATGGGTCATGCCATGCGAGATCCCTTCCCTTGGCTGGGCAGCACATCTCACACCTGTGTAAAGGTGTGAACCAGGATAACTCACCCCTGGCTAAGTATCCTTACCCTCAATCACACAGGTATTTTTTGCTGGAGAGTGTTGTTTTCCCTGGGGGTGGCTCAGAGCAGCTGACCTAGCAGGGAAATGCACCCCCATCAGTGTTCTCCCCTCTCTAAATATTTGTTTACAAAAGGTGTCAAAATCACCAAAGCCAGATTTTAAATACAGAGAAACAAACAGAACCTCTCTGACAAACTGACAGTTGTTTCTCTCTGAAAATCACAGGGAAGACTTCAGCACCCAGGAGAAAAGGTGCATTTGATTTCAGCTCAGCTGATCTGACAGCCCATAGAGCAAACCCACTGCCTTTGTAACAGGCCAAAGAAGAACTAATTAGGTCTAGAACAAAAGGCCTAATTACATGAAGTTTTATAATGAAACATCTTTCACTGTGGTTTTTACTTCTGCTCCTTCCTTCCTTCCTCCTCTTCCTCTTCCTTAGGAGCATAATTACTTAGGACAAAATTTACACACAGTAAAAGACATTTCATTATAAAGCTTCATTTAATTAGGCCTTTAGTTCTTCTAGTGGAACACATGCTGAGTTCTAAGTCTAATGCTCTATATGTGATATATAGTAATTAATTTTATACATTAAAGGACAAATAAACTCTGAAGGTCCACATTAGATATCACACACACAACAGAAAACATTAAACTTTACTGAAGCTGAAGTTGGTAGCTACACACACAGCTGTCAGATCCCTTGTATAAATGCTGTGGTAATCCAGAACAATGCCCTGGTAAACATTATTGATAGCAGCAGCATTTTAACAGTTTTTTACTACAATGGTGGCTGACATAGCCTTTATGTTGCTTGTGTGATTTTTTGGGTGGTAATTTAGCTTCTCATCATTAAGTAACTTCACGACTCAGCACAAACTGATTCTTCACATGTGTTATTACATACTTATGGTTAACCCTTACAGCCTCCCCTCATACTTACCAATTACATAAATATTTACATGTTACTTACATGTAAAAAACCCTGCTACATACCTTTGATTGCAGGTGGGACTGACTTAGTTGTGCAGAAGTTACAGATTTCTGAGAAAGGTCCCTCCCCAGCATCATTGACTGCTTGTATTCTGAACGAGTAACAGGTGGATTCTGTCAGCCTCTGTATCTTGTATGTGTGACTTGGTCCCCTATAAATTGGGATAAACCTGAAACAATAAAAATGAGAGCATGTAGTTACACTGGAGTGGCACTGACATTTCTGGCTATTGCACTTAGCAGCTTGAAGTATCCATCTTGTGAAGAGTGGCACCACATGCCCTGCAGGGCTGTTAAATGCTTGTATAAAAATGTCACATTAATAACACACTGATGATGATGAAGAGATCAGGAAAAGCAGAAGTTCATTGTCCCTTTTGAAACTACTATTACCTTGCAAAATGATTACATGAATTATCAGGAAGAACATCTGTCAGTGGGTTCCCTACTACCATGGAATCCAAATGGATTCAGCCTGTGTCCTACTACAGCATACCACGTGTGCTGCTGGTTCACAGGTATGATGAAAACACAATTGAGATTACTCTAATTGATAATAAAGTCCAAATCCAATAAATCTTTAATGGATTTGGACTTTATTTGCACATAAAGACGTGTTGCAGTCATCTGTGTCATCCTCCAAAACACTTCCATTGACAAGACTAAACAAGAGCACACACAAACTTGTCCAACAATGTAACACTGAACAAATCATTTGCACCTAAAAAAAAGTTGCTAAAAGAGAATCTGACTTCTATTTTCTATCATTCTGCTCAGATAAATGCTTTTCACTTACAGTTGTATGTTAGCCAGCAATTTCTATCTAAGCTCCTGACCCCAGGAGCTGAGCACAGTGAGGATGAGAGCAAATAAAGAGGAAGCATCCCAGACTGTGCATCCATCCACTCAGCCACCAAGGAACAAGGTGTTGCACACAATAGTCCTGGCCTTGGAGAACAGAAAATCTGCTGCATAGGATCATGTATTTTTTGATTATTTGTAACCTTATTCAAGTATCTTAACCATTTCAGAAGGTTTTAAATCACCAGGAAGCCAAGAGATACTTTTCTTTGACCTCCCTATATAGGTGCTAACTTTATCCTTTGGCTTTGCATGAGATACAGAGTACAACCAATTTGAACATTTCAAAGAAACTGGGTCTGTCATTAGTTCCCAGAGACAGAAATCAATTTGTATTACATTATGATTGCAGTCCATGTAAGTACAGAGCTCAAGAATCATCTGTAATAAAAGGAAATATTCAGGTAATTCAAATTGCTGGAGATGTACTCTGAGTAATGTGACTTACTACCCCCACTGAGTTTTAGTGAGACCCACACCTTGATAGGAAACTAAAGATCTGTGCCCACAGGTTTTTAAGAGTTTAGAGCCAATTTTCAAAGAATTTTCTTAACCTTATGCTTAACCCAGTTTAAGAACTCCCTGCTACCCCACATTTCTGTGGCCCACATAAGCAGCCACAGTACGTTCCAAAAGACTGACAAACCTGGGCTCATGGAATAAAATTTCTTGAGATTCACCATGTAATGAGCAAAGAACACATACTCAGGGCAGTATTAAGACTTAAGAGACAAGATACTCTCCCTCTGCTCTTCTTACAGGTCAATCAGGCAGCTGGCTCGGAAACCACTGCAGTACTCACAGGAGTGTAGAGATTTATGTCTGACCCTGATCCAAGGGCAACAGAGAGCAAATCCAAGATCCAGTGCCTATTTTAGACTAATGACCTCTTCACAATCACTTGCAGGGTTAGGTGAGCAAGGGAGGATAAATGTATCTTCCCAGCTAACAGACAAGCACAAACTCGCTCCAGGTTGGGCTTAAGGTACATTTCCAGTCATTCATGTGGCCAATACCAATGACTCAAATGACATTTTCACCCTTTGGATATGCCTGAGGTCACCAACACTTCCTAACACTGAGAAAGTGATCTGGAAAAACATTTGAGCTCCTTCTGTCATTTGGGAACTGGACTAACACTCCTAGTTCAGATAATACCAATGCTCCCATCCAGTTCCCATCTCCACTCATTTCTACTTCTCTGTCTCAAGAAACATCTGTAAGGAAAGCAAGAACTGCTACAAAGAAGCTTGCAGCACAGGACTGTAATGGAAGCAGACTTAAAATTTCTGATCATCTTTGGAGAAAGAGGGCATCCAGTTTTGAAAGAAGAAAGGCTGATGGCCAAGCCAATCAAATTCAGTTGCTGTTGGGCTTTATTGTGACACTGATGCTTTGTAATTGTGTTTGAAGATGCAGATCATGATGTAAGGCACATAATGAAGATGAAAGACTAACTTCAAAATACTTGTGATTTTTTGATAAGGTAGTATTTCCCTCATGTGTAAAGTAGGCATTTCATAATCTTCCAGGATTATTTCTTTTCATTTTTAAAACATTGTAGTTGACTGATGTAGGTGGCTAGAGGTATGGAGCAATCTTCTTTCACTCTCCTGGGCTTTCTTCTGCTGGAGGACCACAATGAACTTAAAGTTGAGTCAATCATTGCACATTGCTACTGTGAGGTAGCCTGTGTTAAATATTATCTTGACTAAGATAACATGCTTGTATTATTGCAATTTCACTTTTAAAATCTAAATCTAATCTAAAAAGCACATTTGAATATGAGCTCTATGTACCTTTGCCTTCTTGGCAACCCTGTTAATTGTTCACTGTGCTTCATCCAGGCCTCATTTCATACATTGTCTCAAGAGCAAGTCAGCTCTGAGCTTGTTTGCAAGGACTTAATCTTTTATTGAAAAATTGACTTAATCTGTGTATGGAAACCTTCCCTGTCCTCTGTCTCCCTCTCACCTTCTTCAAAACAAGACAATTTCAAATCTCAGAGGTTTGCCCAGTGGAATTCAAAAGGCAATAGGCTACATACCTCAGCTGGTACCCTGCCTTTGAAAACATTCAACTTCTGTGGTTGCTGGCATTCTCAATACAGCTGGATCTTTTTTTTAAAGTTTGCACCATCCACAATTAAACCTGATCTATTCTAATTTTCCATGCTGCAGTGTTGCCTCTCCTCTCCGCTAAATTAACAGCAGATACCAAAAAGAAAGCAACTTTCTCCAGGGATGGGGACACTCCCCAGAGGCTAATTCTCCCTCATCTCCCAGAGTGATCCCAATTCTTCCTCACAGACATTCTCACATCAGTCATGGATTATTCATTTACCTGCACCCAGCAGAGGAGAGAGAACATCATGTCCTACAGCAATTGTTAGGGAGACACCACTGCTGTTAGTTTTTCATCAATACCCTTTTATTCCCAGCAAAGATCTTCTTGTAAGTATTTTGCATGTCACAGCTATTTTGTTTCCTCCACTTCAGTCACTTCCAGTCAAGCAGAAGAATATGAATGTACTTGCTCTACCTCTGCTCATTAATTTCCAGCACATTTTGAGCAGCAGGTTCCCTTTCAAACTCTCGGGTTTTGTTTGTATTTTGGTAACCCTTTGATTCTTACAAGTATTTAATTTGAAAGAAATTCTACTGTAGAGCAGTAAGTAAGATGGCAGTCCTGGGGGAGGCACAAAGGCTGAAAGAGCCACCTGAATGATTCTGTTGCTGCCTCTCAAAGTATGTGGCCAGATGTCAGGGTTTTGGCTGGAGAGCAATCATTAACACATCTCCAGTCTGACCTGGTGACCTGAAACTTCACATCAGCACACAGAGAGAACTGCCTAATTAGAAACTGAATTTCACAACAATTTTACAACAATTTCACAAATCAACAGCTCTTTTGATATTATTAAAGCTACATCACGTTATCTACACATTTACTGCCCTCACCTACTTTCTTAGACAGTTCCTGTAATTTGGCTGCAGAGCATTATCAAACATTCACTGATTTATGTGATTTTCTCTCTCTACCTACAGCTCCCTGTACTGCATGTGGCAACAAGTAAAAGCAAAGCTTCAAACCAAAACCACTGAATTCAGAGATGCAGGAATAAAGTCAACACACAACTCTTTTCATTTCTGCTGTATTTTAAAACATTCTATGCAAAAGAGAAAATTTTCACATCTGCAGCGTCTCTAATCCCCACATGCATCACTGCTCCTATAACCACTACCAGCATGACCCAATCTTTTCAGCTTTGGGACACTTTTCCAAGCCATTCTTTGGGATGCCCTTTTGCAGGTAGGTACTGAGGGAATGCAAACATAACAAGAGTTCTCCAAAAGAGTTCTGTGCTCCCACAACCTCTCCCAACTCTGGCTTCTGGTCCTAAAATGAGGTGTGGACCAAACATGCGGGATGCACTCGCTCTTCCTTTGACCTGAAGATCTGTTTTCTGGAAGATTCCTTTTGGAAAGTTTTATCTATAATACATATTATATATATTATCTGTACTATGAAGTACACTTACCACCGCCAATGTGATTTTTAATTTTATGAATTAACAGTAACAGGGCCCAGGGAAGGAAACATTTCCTTCCTTACACTTTGAAAAGCAAAAACTAAGTAAAGAACAGAAAAAGGCAGGAGGAGAAATGATAACAGTCAGATGGGAAGAGTTTTGATTTTCTTCCCTGAATTATCTAGCACATCTGCAGGCTAGACAAAGGGTACTTGCTGCCAAAAATGGATTTTTAGCCTGTTTCTACTAGATCATCTTTCATCTCCTGCTAAATTTGAGTTAGTAACCCATATTTACAACAGACAGTCATTTGTCAGATGTCTGGAATTATTGAGGGTTGAAGTATTTCAGCCTACAGAACCTCCTCCATAGCAAGAAAAATTGCTTTTTTTGAAGGAAGCATCTGGGCACATTCAAGAGAAATGGAAGACAGAGCAGCAAAATGCCTGACTGAAGATTCTTGTGTGTAGCCACATCTGGGAGACAAGGAACAGGCAGGGAAGAGAATATTGAGCACAGCTTAAATAGGAATTAACAGCATTTGAATGGAAGATGTAGGAGAAATCAGGGAGAACACCAAATGGCCTCTTGAAATTATAGAGTCAGGAAGAAGTAGATGATGAGGCAGCTACAACACGTTGTCAATAACCAACAGCAGGTATAATAAATAAGAGTTAACTTAAAGCTAAAACCAAAAGAGAACAAACACAGTTCAGCAAACCAATATTCTTACAGCCCTACATGTGTTTATTCTCCCTGTGCAGCATTAGAGCCACTTTCCCAGTGTGGCAGCAACTAACAGTGTTCATGGGCCTTCAAATGATGCTCCCTGAGCACATCGTGTCCAAGCTGCTGCTGTGACAGCCCCAGGAACCTGGGCAAAGCTGGAGAAGGGAGCCAAGCTCAGCCTCTGCTTCACCACTGTCCAAGTGAAGTTAGAACCTAAAAAACTCTGAAAAACAGACAATGTGATCCTGCTGCACTAAGCTGAGACTCCATTATACTTTGGAGATTAAATATTAGAGCCATTACTCTAACCAAGGTGCTATTTTTCTTATAAGGTTGCTACCCATGTGCAGAAAACAGTTTTCATTACAGTGACAATTTTGGATCTAGATGCTGCTCTTATTTATGATGTGCTATCTGGAATATTCAGTTACCCATGAAGTCTGAAGTACCTGCAGATGTGCAAAGATCAAAATAAAGAAGAAAATTTTATTTCTTAGCAAAGCAGGGATTTTTTTTTTATGGAGTAGTATCTTACTCTGTGTCTTGCCAGCTTCCTAACAGCTGAAACACCTCATCTCACACATTTAATGTGGTTTTTTCAGGCTTCACTTTGTCTCAAATAATGGCACACACACAGTTAACTCACACCTACTATGAATGCTGGTTTACTCCTGCTTCCAGGAAGAAAGGTGAAATGCATTAACAAGTTAACTCTTACACTTGAGAAGAGTTCTCCCTCTTCTTTTTCATTTGTATAGCCCCAAGTATCTGATCAGAATACTGTTAATATAAATATCACTGTTATTAATAGCACTGCTGTGTAGGTACACAGTGCAGCAATATGAACACAGGTTAGCTTGAAACCTTCCCTGAACATTAACTTTCTATCTAGCCAGGCTTGCAGGAAACTGTAGCATGCCATCTGTCTTGGTGCTCATGCTTAATTTCCTTTTATCACTGTTTTACCCAATATGAAAATGATTTTTTCCTGCAGGTTTTTGCAGGGATACGTTAGCTTATCTGATTTTGTATTTTAATAGAATTTCACAAGGCAGTAGGACTGATATATAACAGAAATTGCTGTTAAAATGGGTGTAAATTGTCTTGATCAAATCAGGAGTGTAAACAATTTTTTAATTAGACTGCTTGAAACTTGCAGTAACCAGGGAATGATTATGCAAAAGTCATCAGGCAAGGGCAGCACATTCAGCAACTCATCTCTCTGTGGGGTTCTATTCTACCTTCAAGTTAAAGCAGAGGAAACACCCATGATGAGGCTCATATGTTCAACCCACCAGGTGAAGACAACAGAGGTGTGGGACAATTGTCAATGATCCTTAGATTATATTTTTAAAGAATATGTTTAGGATGTGTTTTAGTCCACCTTACCAATACCTCTCCCTTAAAATGTAATTACATGTGTATATACTGATTGTGATTCTGTACACACACAAAAATCACACAATTTGCCTCAATGTCAACAGTCATCTAAAATAAACACAAGCACCTGATAAATGACCCACTACTAATTTATTTGCTAATTCTCCCTTTCAGACTGGATATTGTGAGCATTTTAAGACACTAAGAGGTGTAATTAGTTGTGGGAACAACTAAAGATTAATTACCAGTACAGTAGGAAAATAAAAACCATTAATTAGGTTTGGTTGTTCCACAGAGGAAAAAATCCCATAGTATTATGGAAAGTAGTGCTATTTGATTAACATACATTGCTTGACATTTCTCCTTCTTCACCTCAATTAGAAAATGAAGCCACAATTGATAGTTTATTTTAAAAAGAAAGGAATTTCACAGTCCTCCTTACATAAAGGTCACTTACTCTCAACTAACGTTTCTGTGTACTGAGCTTTCCAGAAACAGATTTTTCTTCATTTCCACTCAGTGCTACCCATAATTGAAAGGACAAGTGATGCTAATTTCATCTTCCTAAATGTCACACCCCAAAGAGCTAATGGGAGCTAACGCAGGTACATCTCTGCTGTGCACACCTCTTCAAGCCCTTACACTAATCAGTGCCAGAAGATTTCCAAGTATTTTGCTTCACAGGTCTTGCAATCAATGAAACATTTGGTCTCCAACAACTGGCCTGTTACACCTCATTACAGAAAGGAAAAGTTGAAAACAATCCTTAATGACCAGGACACACTGGAGAGCACTGTCTGACTAGTATTACATAAAACCAGAGCTGAGTCTTTACCAAAAGGCCATTAATGCTATTGGCTCAGGATGGGACTTGCTGATTATTGCCTTTTCTTAAAAGAACTCAATTATCCTTATATTTCTGCCTGTGAAAATGCTTCAACAGCATTTTAAAGGTAACTTCTATTTTAAACCAAAGAAGGGACAATTGTAATACTGAATTGAGGGATTTCAATATAAAGCTGTTATCAGTAATTTTAGATGTCTCAGGGAATTCAGTGACAATGATCTCTGAAAGACCATGGATAGGACACAGGTTATCCATGTTTTAAACCACAACCTCTTTCCCTGAATCAAGTACTATCTCTTCTCCCAACAGAGAGGATACCATGGCATATTCCTACAACCCTTTCAAACCATTAAATACTCCAAAACATCCTTCTAGATAATTTTTCTGTGTCATTTTTTCACCAGAGACTGGTTTCCTAGAGGGGTGGTCAGTCCCAGACCTGTCAGATTCAGAGGCACTGGGACAATGTCCATAACAATACCCTTTAACTTGGCCAGCACTGAACTGGCCAGGCAGTCAACACTGCATGACTGCAGGTCCCTTCCAGCTAAAATACTCTATTTAATTGCTCCCTCACATGTGCACAGTTTACTGTGCAATTCAAGAGGCCAGTGATGCTCAAAGAACTGTATTCCAGTATTTTCCACAAGCACACACAGGGGTGAGCAACCCCTCAGTCCCAACAGGGTTTATTTATGGGAATGATCTCTCAGAGGACTCCCACCTCTGACCACCAGCTGCCTCTACCAGCCCCTGCTCCTCAGGGGTGACAGCTCTCCTGGATGTACAGAACTTTACCTTGCAGGGGCATCTCTCACTGTCATCGAGGCACACAATGGAAAGCAGAAAGACACTGCCAGACAGGGAACAAAGAAACAGATCTCATGGCCAGGACCTGCGAGCTCCAGCTGCACTCAAACACAACAGTGCACCTATCTCACTCCTCTGCCATGCCCACGCTGGGATGGATTCCTCAGCCCCAGCTCTGGCTCCTTTCAGGAATTATCTGGGCCAATTGCTCCAAACCCAACCACCAAAGGGACCCATTGCAGGAGGAGACAGCACAATGCAGAGGAGCACTTTCTCTGCATCTCTGAGACAAATTCACAGCTCAGAAGATCCAGCAGAGAGTATCAAGTTCAAATGGCTCCCAATTAAAAGCTTGTAAAAGACCATTTGCAGGGGAAAAAGCTTGTGCAAAAGCAAAGGATCATGCTAAAGCTTTGTGCCAAAGCAAAGGAGAAAAACCCTTCCTTGTCTGCTGTGAGGTACATTTTATTCTTACCATGAAAATTACTATTTTCTCCCAGTATAAAGACAGGTTAAAAACAATTCACAGTTCTTCACCATCCTACCTGCAGTGCTACATGAAAGCAAAGCAAAGCAAAGCAGCCTGCTGGATCCGTCTTTAGAGCTGACTGAATTCCAGGGTGCTGCAGGAGAGGCTCCTGCCAAGCATGACTGCACTCTGAGGGAAGTGTATTTACTTTCAAATGGGTATTTATATTCATTGGACACCTCTCAGGATTAATACAGGGGAGCGTGTGCCCTCTCTGCATCAGTACAGTTACTGGGAGGCATTAAGGCATTATCTATGGTGAGTTTATTACTTAAAATTAGAGCTTTTGGGCCACATCTTCAGTTGGCATAAACTCAGCACAGCTCTAAATTAAAGGAATTGTGCTAATTTACATCAAATTACGATCTGTGCTGAAGGTCTCTAAGGATTATGTACTCGATAAGTCACTTATTTTAGCTAATTGAAGTAGTTGAGAGTGTTTCTTAGTAAATTATGAACCATCTATGATATTTATTCATTGAAGAGCTCAGACTGTTAGGCATTACTCACATATTGTCCTCCTTTCCTTCCTTTCCCTTTTTCAATTGATTATATCTCATCACAACTTTGGAGCTACATTAGCAAATCTTCCCATACAAAGTTCACATGGGAAATAGTTTTTGCTTAGCACTGACTGTTTAATTTAAACACAGATTCTTCTGTTTCTTGCACACCCTATTTCAAAATTATTCTGGAGCCACCAAGCTGATGCCAAGCTCGTATTTTCTAATGCTGTGAATCATTACAGCTATAAAAATCAAGATCATCACATTGCCCAAAAAACATTGTTCTGCTCAGTTTTACCTTACCTAGACCTCTGATTTATAACCTTGGTTTTATTAATACAGCAAGACAGGTGCAGTATCTTTGTTTCATATATGCCAAAAGGTAAAGCTCTGTGGCCATGAAACTTGATTTTAAATTTACTGGCAGAAAGGCAAGGGTTTTGCTGTAATTTCACCAGTACAGGATTGGTTTCTGTTAGACCTGGCAGTGTTAGGTTAATGGTTGGACCCAACAATTTAGAGGTTTTTTCCAACCTTAATGATTCCATGATTCTGTGTTGCTTACAGCTTTGCTGCATAACTTGCTCAGACCACAGGCACAGAATGCCTATTAAAACAGTATTTTGTACATACTGGCAGGAATGAAGCAATCAGGAAGACAGCATTCTTCTTTCACTCACAACTGCATTATGATTCTTTTCCATTAGCACAAGGAAAAGATTAATCTCTCTTACCTTTTGTTTCTGTCCTCTATCTGCAAGATATAGACCATGTCATCAGCAGAGTGAAGCTTGGAGCTGCTGTCTCCCCACTTCAGCTTCAGGCTCTGAGGCCCTGCTGCAGCACACTCCAGCCGTGGAGGTAAGGGTGGTAATGGCCTGGTTTTTGCTTTAATAAAGTGGCTAAAAGGTCCAGCTCCAATTTCATTGACAGCCTGGATCCTGATCCTAAAATGAACAGCAAGAAGATGAATGTTAAATGAAGTGCTTTCACAAGGTCCCTGATACAAACACATCCCAAAGAACAAGAGAGGCTTCTGGGGCTGACTGCTCCCTCCCTGCCACAGTGCCCCAGCTCCCAGGGCTTTCTGTGGCAAACTGGAAGGTTCTGTTAACACAACAAGGATCATCCTGCTTAGACTCTAAGAGGTGCAGTGAAGATGCTAGAAATGCAGCAAGGGAAGAGGGGAAGGTTTGGGTGTCACGACCTGGTGACAGCCCCTTCAGCCACAGGGACAAGGGGCAGCAGCACAGGAGAAGCACAGCCTGGAAAATGTGAAGTTCCTAACCATGAATACAAAAGAAGCAGAAGTGTGTTCTGGTTGTTTTAACAAAGATCATGGACTACTTTAGGTGAAATCATTCAGGGAAAGCACTGGTGCCACTGCCATGAAACCCATCCCCATGCTGGCAAACACCCCTAAGATCCAGAGCAGTGCTCTCTCAAGTGTCTCACAAAGCACACTATTTAAGCACAGGAAACTCTGCTGAGAGGAACTAATGGAGAAGGTTAAATTCACAAACCTCCTACACTCTGGCACAAACTGCCGGAATGTTAACAGCCAGTGAACTATCCATTAGATCAAATAAATGCTGGACCCAAGTCACTCTTGCAAGATGAACAAAAGCCCTCGAGCCACTTGAGGACATCAAAAAGAAACCTAGACCACCTGCCAGGTCACAGCAGCTTGAATTTGGAAATATTCTTAAGACTAAGTCAGTCTTCAAAATTCTATTTCTTTCTTTAGATAATGACTCCTGCTTTCTGCTTTGTTCATTTTCTCTTACCTGTCTGCACCTCAGTCTAACTCTAGGAGATGAATGAGGAGTAGCAGCACCATAATATAACTGGGTAATTTGCATTTTCAAACAGTTTTGAGGACTGCGTAAACAGAAACATTGGTACAGATGATCCTGAAAGGTTTCAAAAGTTTGTTAAATCAAAGACTAAATATGAAAAATCAGGATGGAGAAAACTATGTTTAAGATAGCTCAGCCTAGTTTAGTTAGCTGGAGAGATGCCATTTATTTTGGAAATTCTGTGCACAGTAGCTTTGTATTTTCTCATGGGTAAAGACTCCTTACCAGAACTGTCTTTGCTTGGCAAAGCTACTTATTTTGACTGAAGAACATGAAGTGATGCAAGTTCACACAAACAACGTATGAAAAATTACTTTGCTTTGAAGAGCAAGTTTTCAGCTCTACCATCAGGAAGAGAATGTATTAAAGGGACAGGGAAAAAACCTCTTCAGAGAGTATTCCCCATTAGAAAAAAACCCCAAAACTGTATTTTCTGCATTCCAAGAAGACAAAATGTTACATTGTTAATAAACATATTGCAAAATAATGAAGTCTGATCTATTGATTAATCAGCTGAAGCCACTGCACACTGAGAATGCAGTGTGTATACAGTCATATGCAAATGTGTGCTTAGAACTTTGCTGACTGACCCAGCCATTAACAGGGGTGACATTGCTTGGTGTGGAGCTGCGTTTTCCCTTTAGCCTTCCTTTTGGCTTCAGGAAATGCATCCCGACCACCTTATAACACTACATTCCTCCTCTTGCTCCCTAAGGGTGGATGGCACAAAGATCTAGTGGAAGCCTCCTCTTCAACTGCTGCTTACAAGCATTTCGGGTAGAAAGAGCAAAAGGCTTTTCTAGTGTCTGAAGAAGTGTAATTTTGATCTTATTTCATATTAATGATACTGGTTTGCTTTAGACTGAAGAGTCATTCCATCAACATTTAATGAGATTTCGAATAAAAAAAAACCAAGCCTGCCTGTATTTTCACTGGATTCTAGCAAGCTATCCATTAGCACATCCACATAAACAGTAACAGCTATATTGCAAAATGCTACTACTGCTTTTGTATTGATTACAGCAGCATGCTCTAGAGTACATATCCTTTTGTTTGGTATTAAAGTCCCAATAACAATAAAGTCTCTTCTCTCCTCAAGCATTGTAACTTCAGCTGCTTTCCAACTGGCAGCTACCACAGCTGAAAACCAGCATTGAAATTAATCTCCCTCCAACATCACACTTCTTAGACACGTGCATGCACAGAAACCTGTGCTCGTCTTGCTTTTGCCAGGTATTTGCAAAAGGCAAAAATGTGTCTCTTCATTCATTTTTTTTCTTGCTTTCCTCTGCTGCACAGAGTTCTTGCTCCCCCCTTCTGACACAAACAAATATGCACACACACACTCCCCTTTGATTCTGGAGCACAGTAAGACTGATGGATACTCTTAAGCCTTAAAATAGAGACAGGCATCTTTACAAATGAAGGATGACACTGGGAAAGCAGGAATTGATTTATTCGACTCTAACATGGCTGATGTGGCCACTCTTTTCTGCTGATTGCACCACCATAAAGCTCTGTAAATTGCCACTATCATTCCCAGAGCCTGAGCTTCATCAGACACACACAAACAAGTTATTTTGTGTTTCCTGTGCACATGGCATTGCAACCCAAAGCCAGGTGTCACCTCCCTCTGAACCCCAGCAGTGCCTGCTCAATGGGTATCAGGCCTTGGGAAGTCCAAAGGGAAGGGGAGAAGGAAGAAGAGAAACAGGAAAGGGAGAAGGGGGGAAAGCAGATGCTGGGGGGAGAGCACCTTCTACTGCACCATCTCCACTCAGGTGCTTTTTAGTGTCCTTGCCCCAGCCTGTGACAGTGAGCTTTTCCAGCTGGGTGGCACAGCCAGGGTGGGAAAGAGAATATCCACAATTAAGTAGCAACCAATTACTGTTTGCAGAACTGGTAAAGAAGCAACTCTTTATCATGTAAATGTATAGTATAGACAAGTAGAAATATTTGCAGTAAAAGCACTTCCTAAATTCCTTTCAACTTTTCCACTAATGGTTTCTAAGTGAAAGTACCCCAAACATCCTCTTAGAAAGCAACATGGTTTAACAATCTGACAATCACAGTTTGACAATGAGTTTTTTGAAATGTTTTTTGTAAATTCTGTATTTAAGAATAGTGTCTAATTCTGCAAATTGTGGACCAATAATATTTGTATTATATCTCACATTTTCCCACTACAACTTTTAAACATTTAGAAAGAAAAATCATGAATCAGATTAGGCAAATTTAGAAACCACAAAATGATCTTTAACAGACCATTCTCACTTAAAAGATTCTTGACCCAGGGAAATAAACACACTAAACAGGATGCTATTTTCAGATTGGTCACAAAATCCTTTGTATAGTATTCCAACAACTGGAAAATCAACGTTTGAATTAATTTTAGAGTTCTGACATGAGAAGACTTTGATTCCCTTGTTCCCATAAGAGGAATGTCACCAGTTGCAATACATGTGCCTGTGGAAACCTGTGGGAGTTAAAATGCCATGGATTTCCAAAGGGGAGGGAGGGGAAGCAGCATCCTCCACCATCAGCAGCAGCCTGGACACAATGAATAGCAATCACACACTGCCCCACAAATCCCTACTCGAGACCTCCTGGAAAGAAAACTTAGTTTTACACTCTGAATTATGTTTTGTTTTATATAGCCTGCTTAAACTTCGCTAATTTGAGCATCCATATGAATTTTTCTCTCCATCGTGGATGATCTTTTACTTGACACGGTTTAAAAATCCAAAATATTTATAGAATTTTTATTCCTAAACCAAATCAAGTATTGCTATTAAAATTTAATAATGCTACTATATATTTCTGTACACTGTGTAACTTCAGAGGAGAAGCAGCATTCTTAAAAATTGGAAGTTGTTTTGCAGTGAAGTATCTCAACAGCAGAACACAATTATCTATGGAATGTGTTAAGTGAAGCTTGGGAACAGAGTGTAATAGAAAATTGGTGTTTCTGTGGCTGTTGAATACTTATTTATTGTGGAGTATTTATTAACTCACTCCTAGTTACATCAGCTCACAGAAAACCAGGCCAAGTACATTACCCTATAATCTGAGTTTCCAGAGCTTCGTGGCTGTGTCAATAAAGCAGAGAGACTGCAGAACTCAGACACATTTCTGCAGCTGCTCACCAGCCAGGATATTCACACAGTGCTTTGGGGAGCATCTGCTTTCTGCAGCAGCAGAGCTGGGCTGTGTCCGAGCTGGAATCCTTTTGGCTCAGCCCTACAATGGCCACTCGTAGTGTGACAGAGGCACCTTCCAGGTCCTCCTGCCTTAAATGCATTTTGGGATGTAAATCCTTCTCATGGCATGCTGGTTGGATTTGCTGCTAACTCACAAAGCATCCAGCTTGTCAGCCTGGAGCCCATCTCTGCAGAGAGCCTGGAGTTCCTCTGTGTGTTCTTGGGCTGCTGCTGTTGGGTGTGGCCATTCCCACAGAGAAGCTGGAAGCAAAGCAATGCCAGATCCAAGCTAATGGCTCCAAGAGGGTGGACCCACGTGGAGAAGCTTTCACAATCACCCCCTATCCAAAACAACTTAAATTTCCAACTTTGGACTTGCTGGATTCATAATAACCCAGATTTGCTTTCAATTTTGGTTCCCCACAACCAAAAACATTGACAGTGGATTTCCTACTCAACTGAAACATATAAACCCTTTCCTGATTTACTTCAGATTCTGCTAACTTTGGCAAGGGAGTTCAGAGCCTCAAACCCAGTAGTACTTGGCTTGTTTAGTCTAGGGAAAATACCTTCACTGTTTTTAAACACAGCAGGGAATAAACACTTGAGAGGGAGAAGAGCAAGTTGTGTTAAACAAAACTGACACGAAAAGAATATTCATCAGTGGAGAAATGTAGAGAATGAGAACAGTGATGTTCTGAAACATTCTGATTCAGCCAGGGAGGGCAGAAAATGCACCGACGTTTAGCACACAGCCTGGCAATCCTGCTCCTTAAGGATCTGTTATTTATTTGTTCATCAGGACAGACATTCCCTGATCAAAGACAGGTGTCAAGATATGCTTGAAGAAGAAATGCCAGTGAAAAAGTTGATAAAAACACTTTGACAAATCTACTTCTGTTTAGTAAAATAATACTTCAAACTATTGATGAGGTGCATTTGCAATCCAACTGCAGTCACTTGTCTTCCCATACAGGAATGGGATATAAGATTTGAGGTTTCTTTCTCTGATTTTATTCAACAGGAAAGCTTTCCTACATTATTACTTCTGATCAGCCATCCACTGGTCTGTGCCCTTCAAGTGTGGTTGTTCTGGTAGGAACTTAGTCTTACAACAATATTTAGAACAGTTAATGTTTGTGGCTTTGGCTGTTTCATCTGGACCAGAGACAGGAAGAATCCTTGACTAAAACTATGTGATTTAATATGGTGCTTTTTACAAAATAATGGAATAAGAATGCAAAAAAAAATCATTCCAATCTTCCTTGAAGACATTTCCCTTAAGGAAGCTGTAGGCCATCAAGAATCGGCTAAAAAAGAGACTGAAGTAAGACTCTGGAGAAGAATTTAATGGCACATTCTGTCTTAAGTGAGTTGCTCAAAGTTCCCTTTTCAGCTTTTTTGGGTCTTGGTTGAAAAAACATTTGAGGAGAAACCAGGGAATACAAGACTGCCCAAAGATGATGCATTTTCACAGCTAGGTGACCAATCCACAGACAAACTCTTCAGCTTTATGTGAATGATCTGTGAGCAAGCAATGTGTGCTCCTCACTTTAAATAACTTCTAGTGTATGTATTGGTATCCTTACTGCAGCAAGTTCTCTTTTCTTGGGTACAGAATAAAACCTGAATTATGAACTTATCATTTACAAGAACTGTAGGACTGTGACCTTGAATACAAAGTAGAAAAAAAAGTAAAGTGTTACAGCAAGTCTGTGATGTATCTAATTTTAGAACCCTGTGATCAAATTTCAGTCTTTATTAGAACAGTACTTAAAATAGAATTTCTTTTGTCACATATTCTGTTGTATTGCTGTTCATTGCCTGCATGGAACCACTTTTCTTTCTTAATTAGCAATTAGGGAGAAAACATATAAGTCCAAACATTAAACTAATAAAATTTTGGCAGTGCCACTTAGCAATTTAGAGTCTGAAGCAATATAAATTTGTTTTAAATTCAGATAATCTTTTCATTAATCTCCATATACCAGAGACAAAAAATAGCTGTAGCTATACAAATAGAAGTTCATTGTGTGAAAATTGCAAACCCTGCTCAGAGATCAATAACTTAATTTAATCCTTTGGAACAGTATTTCTAAGTAGCTGAAAAAGCATGAGATGTAACACTGTAATTTTAATTACTTCTTATTTTTAAATATATTATTACCAGTATAACCTTACCTTAGCAGAGCAACTCAAAAGGAGGAGAAGTCAGAGATAATGCAAGTAGAGAAGAGGAAAAAAGGAGGGAGAAAACAGTATTTGGACACAAACTACCACAATCCATTCCATTAAGGAACAACTGCAGATTCCTGTGCTCCTAGGCTGGCTGTTTGGGTTGCTGGTTTGCATTTTAAGCCACTCTCCATGGCAGGAGCATCTCCTGTGGGAAGCTGAGCTGCAGGATGCCCGTGCCCAGCACTCACCGGTACGAGGTCTCGGGCAGCAGCCCCTCGATGACGTGACTCGTCACGTTCCCCACGGGGATGCTGACATCCCCCAGGTCGATGTTGTAGGATGTGATCTCAGCCCCATTGTTGCTGGGCTCTTCCCAGCTCAGTACAAGGCACACAGAGGGTGAGGGCTGGCAGGCACCCACGTGCTCATCCTCCAGCACGGACAGGGTGGAGACGGCATCAGGCACGGACGCGGGGATTCTGCAGGTCACCAGCTCGCTGTAGGGCCCAGCTCCAGCCTGGTTAATGGCCTGCATGTGAAAACAAAAAACATTCACCAATGTTCTCCTTGACATGTGCATTGAGTTCATAATGAAGAACTGAACAGCCTGGAAGAGCTGCATGAATTCTTCAGAGGATATGCACTGGTGGCTTGCTCTTTAAAGCATGACTCAGACCTCTGCTATCCTAGGAACGTCTCAAAAAAACCAGAGAATATTTCTCTTTTCCCTAGTAGATATTTAATAACCTTTTTAACCGTGGCAAACTTTGGTTAGTAAGGGAAAATGTCATAGTCATGCTACCAGTGACAGGTGACATCAGCAAACTGGCTATCCAAAATCACTGAGCCACCCAGTACAAAGTCCCCAGTATACTGCAGTGAGGCTCAACAGACACTTTATGCAAGCGAAATACCCCTAAAGATAAGGGATGTTTAGCTTGTTAAAAACTACCCTGGTTCCTAATTTGGAAAATGGATAACTAATTTCATGTTAAAAGGTTCTGATATAAGAATATAGGATCTCAGCACAGCATTAAGCCTATGACTCAACATTTCCCCAGAATCACGGACTCATTAAAGTTGGAAAAGTCATAATTTACTACCAGACCTCAACCAAACTATACAGCTTAGAATCTCCCATAAAAAAGGAGAGGAACAATTTATCAAGCTTTTCATCCTAAGTGGTAGATCCTGCATCCCAGTGGAAGCCAAGTTTCAAAACCTGGCCCATTTCTACTCATTAATTAGAGGCTGTTGTCTTTGCAAGCCCTACACTGCACAGCTCCACAGGCCTGGGGTTTTATCAGCTGATGCTCAGCCAGTGGCAAAAGCTGTACCCATTGCACTGGAATTGCCTAGGGATGACTGATGCAACCTCCTCAGGATTATAATAAACTCAATCACAGAACCACACAGGCTGGAAGGGACTGTGGGACTCATCTTGTCCAACTGGCTACTCCAGCCATGGTCAGACAATGCAGACCAGGTTGCTCAGACTTTTTTTCCGGTTGGATCTTGAAAAATTTCAGGTACATAAATTGCACAGCCCCTCTGGACCACTTAATTTCCTGCACAGTGATATTTTTTTTCTTTATTATTTCATCTGAACATCCCTATTTCAACCTGGAGCAACACTGGATGCAGTATTCCAGGCTGTCAGGAATTGCATGTAATGGGCAATACCACCTTCCCTGGATCTGCTTGCTGGGCTCCTCCTGACACAGCCCAGCAACCTGCCAGCACACAAGGTATGGCAAGAGCTTACAGAACAAGGTACAGGAGAAACTACAGGAGTCCAAGAAGGCACAGACCTCCAGAAACAGCTCTGATGCTGCCCAGCACCCTCCACATTTCCTTTACATTTGGAGAAGTTAGCTCAGAGTCTCCCATCAGGTGACAATTAACTGAAAAATCCAGGCACACAAGGCTGCCAGCAGGACTCTGATAGCAATGACAGGACACATCAAACAATTTTTTGATTTCTAATCTATACTTAACTGCAGTGAATAACTTATTTCTGCTCTGCATAATACAAACACAAAGCCATGTTCTGTTTTTCCAGGAGATGTTTTGTTCAGTTGAAGAAAGAGATAATAAAGTTACATTTGTCAGCCTTTAAAAAGCCCTTCAAAACAAATCCTGCTCCGGGGAAATCTTCTATTTAGTGCAGTGCTCCTGGAGGTGTTAGAAGTGAGCCCTGTTTTGTGCTTTGCCAATGATATGATTTGTCTTGCCTCTAAACCAGCATTTGGCCATTTGTATCTTGCTCCAAGCAATTTATTGTCAGTGGTGTTTTTTAACTGCTTTATTGGACAGTCTCATCACCATAACTGATGGGGCTTTGCTGCTAGCTGCTTTCCCCTGCCACCCCCAAATGACACAATATTTCCCTTTGCAGAAGCCACTATTGTTTTCAGGAATATTCATTACAGGAAAAAAAGTTGGGCAATGGTAAAGACAATTGTCTGCCCTTAGATATGTCTGATTCCTCAATTCTCTTTTTTATTGAGTTACTGTAAATTGAGATAGCAATACTGTGTGCTTATTAGAAGGCTGAATAAATGTGGTTGGGGGAATCTTTAGTTTTAAAAATGAAATTTTTCTGTTAATGTTGGTAACAGACAAAATAAAATTTCTGACACTATCCAACTTCCTTTCTTTGTCTGTTTTATCTGCTTTGTGGGGAGATTTTTGTGTAATTGTTTGAAGATTACAGTGTATCTTGTAAGAAATTCTTCTCCACATAATACAGAGGGGATCAGATCCAGAGGATGAAACTCTCTAGAAAGTAACACCCAAGTTACCAATGGACTTGAATAAAATACCTTCTTGCTGTTGTGCCTTTCCTATAACTTCTGCCTATGGACTAAATGATATTGCCTGCATTAAAAACTGAATACATTTTTGTAGCATTTTTGTGGCAGGTAGTTTGAAACAAGCACCCACTGGAAATCAAAGATGCCATACATCTGGGCTGTTTCCATTTTTAACACAAAATTTTCCTTGGGCTCCCCACAGCAGTGGTCTCAGAGTCTCCTCCCTGCCCAGCAGATGCTGAATGCTCTCCCTCTTGCAGAAACAAGAGGCACTTTCTGGCTCACACCTCCCAGCCACTCACACATTCCCTCATTCTCCTTCCCCCACAGTGCCAGAGCAAGGTAGAGACCAGCTCTGGCCAAGACACAAAAAGCATTTGAGTGCACTTGGAGCTGTGGGGCCTGAGCTCTTGGGCTGTTGGCCAGCTCCTCCAAACCTTCTTCCCAAAAAAATGAAAAAAATTCAATATCCTGTTTTAAAAAAAAAAAAACTGTAAGAAGGAAACACTTGACAGAAGCATGTTGTCCTTGATCAAAGAAATTACCCTGGGTGGTCCACATGTTACCAGCTGGGTGGGTGTTTGGGCTGGATTAGTGGTGCTGTTCTGTCTTCACATGCAAATATTCCTTGTGGAACAGTATCTTAGGTAAAAGATTTTTACTTCCCAGTTGCTTGACCTTCCATTTATTTATCAGTAGACATAAAGGATGAAAAGTCTTGTTTTTTGACTTTCATACAGATCTACAAAATGTACTTTAACTGCCACTTTTTACTGAAAATGATAGGAGATAAAGTGATCAAAGAAATAGAATTCACATAGAGACTACATGAGATCCAACCTCACAAATCTGAGAGACAAAACGGCAAAGATGGGAGCTCACTTTTGGGCAGGTACCATCTGTACACACAGGAATTTACTCAGCTGCTTGATAAATTAAACAGATGCTGGAATTCGTTATTTAAGCCAGGGAAATCTTCAGTATCCATTTGGGAGATAGGTATTATTTACCTCTCTTTACCATGAAGATTAAAAAAATTATTTTTTTTTAAAACTTTCTAAACCATTACCACTTTTGTTTTGGTGTCAGAGGCCAAGGTGGCTGTTACAAGCATTAGTCACCAAAAGCAACAAGACACAAGAGCAATTTTAAAGTAGCACATCAATCTGTATTACTTAAAAAAAAAAGAAAGTGCATTCCTCCTGCCTTGCAGAGCACATAACTTCAGAGGGGACTGATTATAAAAATAAGAACAGCAGTGGAAGGAAGCTGTGGATCTCAGAGGGAAATGCATGCAGCCCTGCCCTACCTGTAGCCTGCAGCAGTAATGCGCTGCCGCCGACAAGTCACTGATTTCAAAGCAGGTTTCTGTGCCACTATATGCAAGCTGTAGAGATTCCTCCTCTTCTCCCCACTCTAATCTGTATTCAGAGATGTCAGTACCAGAACATTCAGGACTCTGCAACACAAATATTTATGTGGTTCAGTTCAGAAATGAGCACTTCGGATCTCTGTGTTTCACTGGGGAGGGAATAAAGTACATGAAAAAAAAAACCAACAACCACCCTTATTTTTAAATTAATACACCATTACTGCTGCAAATGGAAATGTACTGAGTTAATGTTCCCTAAGAGGTTACTGAAATAGGACAATTCTGCACAAAAATTACCTGATTGAAATTCAGAGAAATGAATGAGTGTACGCAGCTACTTTGCTTTCCATCAGGACACTCAGGAATAAATTGTCTCTCCACTGGCTTGGCAGAAACACAACCATGGAGAACATAAAAAAAAGCATCAATCTAGTGCAGCCTAGTTGAGAGATCAAAACACAGCTCTGGAAGCACTGGCCTTGGAGACTGAAGCAGTCATTCATGTGCTGAGAAAAGAACCACCTCAGCAAGGGAGGAGCTGGCCTGAGGCTCCCCGTGGAAGTCACCCATCAGTGCCAGAATGGGAGCTGGGAGTGTGGATCCTGGCACATTCACATCCACAGGGAGATTCCCATGGGATCACAGAATCATCAAATGGTTTGGGTTGAAAGGGACCTTCAAGACCACTTCATTCCACCCCCTGCCATGGGCAGGATGCCTTCATCAGACCAGGTTGCTCCAAGCCCCATCCAACCTGGCCTTGAACAATTCCATGTGTTCCATCCAGGGATGGTGCAGCCACAGCTTCTCTGGTCAAACTGTTCTAGTGTCTCACCACCTTCACAATACAGAATTTCTTCCCAATAATCTAATATAAACCTGTCCTCTTCCACATACCCCCAGCAATCTATTTAGGGGAACACAAACTCAATGCCTGAACGTGCTGGAGATGAGGCAATACAGGTAAAACAGCACAGCTCCCAACCAAAATGTTCAGTGTTTTTAACAGAACTACCTAGAGCTGTACTGCATGGCCTGAAGCAGCTCAGGGAAGCACTGCTCTGCCTGCAGAAGTGTGGCCTACAAGGACTTTGTGATTTTGACAGGCAAAATGCAATTTCCAGTAGAGGGATCCAGAGCCCTGCTGCACACCACAGTGACCACCCTGCACAGGCACAGGGGCTTCTCTGCCTCTGCCTCAGAGCTTCCAGCTGTTTGAGTAGGGACATTCAGAGCTCCTAAGCCAGATTTCAGAACAATGTGTAAAAAAACCCACCACTAGGCACCACAGTGTGCTCTCTAGCCACACTCCACAGTGCTTCACTGTTTTTCCTTCTTATTCATATTAGCCAAAAAATGACACTCTTTAAGAAAACATAACCACTGCAAACCACAGCTTCATTTTTAGCTAGAATAAACAAACATTCTTCAAATAGAAAACCTACCAGAACCACTGCTTCATGGCTGGAGAGAGCAAATCGCTGACCATTAAAAGGTAACATTTGAAAGTTCAATGCGATTTCTAATTACAAAAAATATTAATAGCCCCAAACTGAACCAAATACACCTGTTTATTATAAAATTAAATGCAGATTATGTTTGTATCTAGATATCTTGCAAGCACAATTTCTTTGAGCATCTTGTGAATGCCACTGAAGGAATGTGACTTCCTTCTCAACAGGGGCATTGTTTTGGGGAGGAGCTCCATCAAAGCAGGGCTGGGAGGGCTGCTAGATTTTCAAAGTCTGTGGCAGAACTACAGCCCAACTGAACCACATCACATTATTATTTATGGTAACAACTTTTCTACCTTAATTACATAACATTTTTTCTTTAACAGCACCAAATCATCCCCATAGCTGAAGTGCTTCAGCTAACATTTATCTTGAGCCCAATGCCTAAGATGCTGCAGAACAGAGGAGGAATGCACACAAACTAAAATAAAAGTAAATATTTGGAGAAGAATCAAACAATTTTTGAGGGGGAAAAAGCCCTATACTGTAAGCATTTAAGGAGAGTTAATTTCATGTCAGAGACTCCAGTTTCAGCCGAAATCAAATATTTGTCTTTATAATTCCAACTGAGAACATGCTGATGTGCTAAAAGCTTGCAGAGAGCACTTCTATCATCTGATGACAGCGCAGGAGGCCTCGTGTCTGAATTCTGGTCTGGAAAACTCGTGACCAACTTTGTGTAATTCTTCAAGGCAAAGGAGAGTACATGATTTTCTACAACAGAATAGCTTCTACATAGGGTTTCCTTGCATAAAAAGACAGCTCCAGACCAGTAAACAGCTCTTAAGCTCGCATTTGAGTTCTGTGGTTTGGGTGAGCAAGGTGGAATCAAACAAGCAGGGCACCTGACTCACCTCCCAGCTGAGCAGGACTCGTGTGTCAGACAGGAAGGACAGGGAAGGTGCTCTGCACTGGCCTGGGGGTCCTGCTGCTGTGGTGACCTCTGTCGCCTCTGAATATGGCCCGTACTAGAGGGGAACAAGGCAGCATCATTATTATTATTATCATTATCATTATTATTATTATTACTGTTATTATTATACAGGTGTACATCCATCTCAAAGCCCTTGAGGGCTTTCCAAGAATAGCACATAAACTTTTACAGTGCACCAAACTTTCTTGAAGACAGACTGGGATCCCAACACCTGGCACCAAACACCAGAGCTCCGGATGAGGCCACACAAATGACTCAGAGCTGAAGTGTGAGGTGAGCTCAGGAACAAGCAGAGAGCATGATCATCCTTTGTGCATCCTCCTGGGTGGCAGCAAGTGCTCATGAAAGCAGAAGCCACCTCCAATTTGCCCAAAAGTGAGAATGAGCACACAGTAACCAAGGAACAGTTTGTGTCCCTCTGCCTTACCTTAGCACAATGTGCTCACGTGTCATAACCTGCTTCTCACGGATACAAAGAGATGCACAGCAAAAGCAAAGCACGTACTGGAGTCCATTTCCAGCTTCTTTTACATAAAATGCCTGCCCCAAGTCACTTGTAAAAGGACAGGATGTGCTGGAGCCCCAGCCTGGTACAACGTGCAGGGACACGCTGTGCACACGCCGTGGATGCTCCACTCCAGGGCAGCTCAGCTCAGACAACTTCTGAGCCCGTGGCAGGAAAACCATTTAAATGCAGATTAGCAAAAAGAAAAAAGCCAATTTTCAGCAGTCTGGGAACCTGGCTTCAGCCAGCAGTGAGAGGACAGGAGACAGCACTGAAACAGCCTCTCTGAGGCCTCCTGAGTGGAAGAGTGAAGTTTGCTCAGTACATCCCCAAGTTAATTAGAAATCGTTCTCCAGAACAAAGGAGCTTAACTTGGAAGCAATTAGAGGAAAAAACACTGTTATTTACTCATTTTGTAATGCAATATTAGTGAACATGACAAAAATGAGCCACTACAAAAAGGCCAAACAACACAAAAATGATGAACCCCTGAAAACATCTCAGCAGATGTGTCAATATCTGCCATCAAAGAAAGGCCAGCACTAATTGTTTTGTCTTACAAGGAAAGCACACATCAAAAAATGTCATTTATTGACTTCTGCTGTTTTCAAGGAAGAACCTAGTAAAGGACATCCTTCTCTATTTTTCACCTGGAAGAAAAACCCAGCCAAACTAGAACCAGCCTCCTCATTTAACAAAGGGTGGAACCAGAAATGCTCTGCAACTGTTCTGCCAAAAAAGAATAAATAAAAAAGGGAAGCCATCATATATTTAAAGCTACCAGGTAGGCAGTGGCTTTCACTCCAGCAAGCAAATCTAATCTTTCCATGTGCATTTAATTAATTTTTCACAAAAACAAAACAGTGGATATTTTTAAGACAGAACAGTTTAACAGTCTTGCAGATTTTTCCAATACCCAAGTTAAGTTTTAACAGAACTTCTCCCGGTAAGCAAGTAACTCTAAACCTTTGTGTTATGTTTGTCATCAAGATTTCCTCAGGAGAAACACATCCATGGATATAGTTTAGCTGGGACTTTATGTAACAGCCACTAGAATGACACAAAGGCAAGCATAATCAACCCAAACTTCAATGAGAAAGATCTTTCTGCAGACCTCCACGGACACCAGACAGAATTTCTGACATACTTGGGAAGGCACTTCTTCCAAGGAAATAATTTAATAGAAAAAAGTCACTGAATCTATAAAGCACACATTTTTTTGAAATTAAAACAAAAAAGTCACCAGAAACGTGAATTTCCCTCAGAACATACCACCTGGGTGAAATTTCATTTCTTGTTTTTTACACAATTTAGATTTAAATCAAAAAAATAGGAAATGCAACAGAATGAGGATAAAGTGAATCCTCCCTGCAATCAGCTATGATTTTTAGCAGAGACTTTGCACGTTCGGGAGCATCTGATTCTGGCCAGTCAAATCCTATCAGTACCCGAAATCTCCTTTCAAAAGAGACCCAGGTCTAAAACTGCAGCTCTTTCCCTGAAGTTCCTTTGAAGCATTTATCACATGGTTTTTCCTTTGCCTGCTGAGCAGCACTGAGAGCATCCCAGGCCAGCAGCTGAGCCCCAGCAGGGCCAGGGCAGAGCACGTACCCCGCCGTCGTTCAGCGCGCGCACTCGGAACCTGTACGAGGCCCCGGGGAGGAGGCTGCTCACGGTGCACTCCAGCTCAGGCCCGTGGTAAACCTCAGAAACCACTTCTTCAGGAGCTGTCATCTCCACACTGTACTCAGAGACAGGGCAGCCACTTTCTGACTGAGGGACATCTAAAAGAAATAATGTAATTTGTTAGTAACGTTAGGGCATGTGCCAGAAAAGCCTTTTTTTACGTCATATACCACTGAAATGTGTATTTCTGCTTCTGTGTATAGATGCACACACAGGTGTCTCTCTTTTGTTGTGGGCACCTTTGTTTTTGCCCATGAAAATAATGTATTTGATAATACCTGCGTGTTATGTTACAAGTCAGTATCACAGAATCGAGCTGCCTGGGGATCAGAAAAACAGCAGCCAACAAAATGCTTCCAGGAAGCATTTGGGTGGGTTTTTATACTGGTGTTGAAACATATTTGACAGTGAGAAATTTTACTTATACAGAGTTTGGCTTAACAAATGATGCCACAAAAATACTTGGATGCTGCAAGATTAGCACAGTAAAGAAAACAGTCTGTTGGAAACCAGCATGTGTCTTGTATTCTGAAAAATGTGCATTTTTTGACAAGTTAGTGCCATGACCGTAGTCCAACATCTTTGCAAAATAACAGGGGTCCAGCAGATTATGTGTAGATCAGGATTTAAATGCCACCCAAACCCCTCAATATATTCTAACTCAAATTTGGAAAGAAGTTTTACATCAGAAGTACCAAAACGCTTCTGTCAAGCCAATATTGCAGAGGAATAAAGATAGGATTTTGAGTCACAATGTGTTTTTTAAATAAAAAGGATAGACATTCTAATGAAGCTGATACTTAATAGCCCTGAGAGGGACAGGGTTAAAAAATAAAATGGGAGCAGAGTGTAAGGACAGCTGAGCTCAGAAATCCAAACTGAGCCACCACTTCTGAGGAGAAACTGCACTTCTGACTTGCTCAGACTCCACTGGACTTGGCTGTGCACTTCCCAGTGAACAGAACACAGGCAGTAGAAACAAAAGCTCAAGATCATCAGCTGAGCAGCAGAACCAAAGCTTTAAAGCAGCAGGATGCTGCACTACTTACCCCACTGCAGCTGCACTTCCCTGTGCCTCGGCTTGCCCAGGAGCCGGGGCGGGCGGCAGGGCCCCGGTGCAACGCTCAGCGTACGGACAGGTAAACTCTCAGAGCACTGGGGAGAACACAGCTCAGTTACCCCTCTGCAGGAACACAGCCCAGTTCCCCCTCTGCAGAACACAGCTCAGTTACCCCTCTGCAGAACACAGCTCAGTTACCCCTCTGCAGGAACACAGCTCAGTTACCCCTCTGCAGAACACAGCTCAGTTACCCCTCTGCAGGAACACAGCTCAGTTACCCCTCTGCAGGAACACAGCTCAGTTACCCCTCTGCAGAACAGAGCTCAGTTACCCCTCTGCAGGAACACAGCTCAGTTACCCCTCTGCAGGAACAGAGCCCAGTTACCCCTCTGCAGCACAGCTCAGTTACCCCTCTCTGCAGCCCAGTTACCCCTCTGGCACAGCCACCACCTTCAAAGTGAGCCACAGCTACAGAGCAGCACAGGTATTTGTTTTCTACATCCACCACTTCATGGAAATTTACATAAACAGTAAAAGAGAGGAGATGCTATCAAGTTAGTATAAATACAATTAATCGAGTTCCTTGGCTCTCTGTTTTCATTCTCCTTGGTTTTAAAATAATGTCAAGGCCTAAAGTACTCAAATGAGAAAAAACATATCAAAGCAGGAGGAGTAAGTGTACAGGTACTGGAGCGAGTTTAAATCAAAGTGGAGAATTACAGGAATTGAGGTCTGAAAAAAGGAACCCAAAAACTTAAAAGGATTCAGCCATATGAAAGATAATTGTTACAACAAACTACCTCTTTCTGCATCTTCAGTCAATACAGGCTCAAGCACATGAGAGTCTTTGGTCTTTTTCAAGCAAGTGGCCACACTAGATAAACATGATGGTCTTTTCTAATGTAAATATAAACAACTGCAGATTGGTTTTGAGGAAACCAAATCTCACTAAATTGAAGCTTGCTAAAAAGAAAATTATATACACACAGAAATCTAAAATTCAGCAACTTGTAGCATGAGATTGACTGCAATCAGGGTAGTTTTATTGTGCTACAGAGAAAACATTTCCCTTCTTTTGAAAGCAGAAGTATTTTACCAAAATTAGCAGATAAATCTCTGAAAAATATAAACCCAACAGCCTTTATTGTTAGATAATACCCACCTGACTGTGTCCACCAGTGCTGATACAGCACGCCCGGAGTTTGTACAAAGTGCCTGGTTTCAAGTGAGTACAGGTGTATTCCGTAGCAGAGCCACTATAGGCCACTTCCCACTGATTTGCTAAAAATAAGACATATCCAAGTTTAAAGAAATGGAAAGCAACACATTTAGGAGTGTCTAGGAGAAAGGAAAATCTTCAGTGAGGTCTTCCACAATTGATGTATTTCAGGAAAATAATTCGTATTACTATGAATGTTATTTCCCACTTGAAGACACAACACAAAGACATACATGCAAATACATATACTTACAGATATAAATAAATATGATTATTATTTATAATGTATAAATGTGCAAATATATGCACACAAATATAAATAAAAATATTTCCAGATTTAGCCATATAACTCAAGTTTCTGTCATTATTAGTAAAATGAGTATACCTCAAAAACCCACTACAAAACCTTCCCAAAATCCAACCCCAGCTCACCCAGGAATCCTGCAAAGTATATAACTCTGTTGCAATCACATTATTAGGCATTAATGATAATAACAATAATAACCTAAAGAGTCAGGATTCCATATAGTAGCCACAATGTTTTGAAATTGAGACAACTTCTCTCAAATTTACCTTCTGGACTTCCTTGAGAAATCTCCAGCAGATACTTTAGGATTTCTGAACCACCATTATCCTGTGGAGGATCTGAAAAAAATATGACAAGAACAGGAGTGAAAGCTAACAAAACAATTACCAAACTTGTTTCTGATCCAGCTCCTTCTCCACAAACTCCTCCACATTTAACCACACCAGATTATGTGCAGCAGAAGTGGGTGACAGACATTTGTTTTTAGCATGAATCAGACTAAGGCTGCTGGATAATGATGATCCAAACAAAATGTGTGGAAAAAGCACTGAAAGAGGAGCTGTGTGGAGGTTTGCCCCAATAATAAAGGAAGCAGCTGGAATGAAGCTGCAATGGGACACGAAATGGAAAGTGAAAAGCCTGAAGATGCGCGTGAGTGTGAGTTAATCAAAACCAAAACATTTTTGCTTCTGAATACACAAGAGCCTCTGCACACCTTTTAGAATATGAACAAAAATTAGGCTGTCAAGTTCTCCAAACACATTCAACTTTGGACTGAGAAGGAGCATGAAAAAAATCTTATGTTCTAACACGTATTTATGGGATTTTACTTTACATTTCTTATGACCCCAAAATGCTCTGCTACAGCAATCCGAGCTGACTTACCCCACTTCACACTAAACCCATGAGATGTTATTGGCCCCTTGATCACAGGTCTGGTTGGAGGTCCTGGCCTGTCTGGGCTGGTTGTGCAGACCAACACTTCACTGGGAGAACTCTTCCCTTCCACGTTGGAAGCAAACAGCTGAAACAAAAACACAACGAGTTTGCCCTTGTTCGCTGCTTTCCTGGCAGGTCTGCATCAGACTTCTTTCAGTAATTGCACAAATGCCACCAAACTGTAAAGTATGTGGAATTGTAATAACAGATTTTAGATTGTCATGATGTTTCTTTATAAACCACAGTGATTTCTTCCCCTCCCTCCATCAGCAATAGATCACGACATGTTTATGATAAAAGCAGTGCTGGTTTTCCCTTCAAAGAAAAGGTAATCTTTTTTAAATAACTGTGTCAACTTGCAGTATTTTTCTCATAAAAGGAAAAATAAGAGAACTATAACAATAACTTTGCTATTTTTGTTTTGGAGGTATTTCTAACTGCTGTTTACAAAGTAATTCAGAGTATCAGTAAATCACACAATTAGAAGTCAGATCAAAGTTGTGCCTGTAGCCAGTGACACCAGGCTACAAATCTGTTCTATTCAATTATCAATTGATTTCAATTCAGTTTTGTAAAATACATGTTTAATCTGAAAGCAGGACTGTAAAGAAGCACTAAGGGTTCTCTTCTCTCACCAGCCACAGCAATCTTTACAACACTAAGCTAAAAGGCATCATCTCAGAGCAACAACACAAAAACTTCCCAATTCTTTGGGTAGTTCAGGCAATTTCACAAGGTCTCCTGTCTCAGAAAGCAGGAAAAGAGCATTCCCTGTGAGAGTGGTGAGGCCCCGGCACAGGCTGCTCAGAGAACCTGTGAATGTCCTATGCACAGGAGTGTCCCAGGCCAGGTTGGATGGGGCTTGGAGCACCCTGGGATAGTGGAAGGTGTCCCTGTCCACAGCAGGAAGGTTAGAATAAGGTAATTTTCCAACTCAAACCATTCTATGACTCCATGATTTTTTCTTTTTCTTGCTCCTGAATATACTAAGAGCTAGAGAAGCCAGGTGTTGGCCTCACACTCAGCTTCTGGCCATCTCCAGAGGGACACCACACTCTGAGTGGCACATCTTGTGGAGCTACTGCAGTAGTAGTGTCAGGGATGGACAGACAGTGGCACCACAGCTGATCCTGGATAAATCCCACTGCCTTCTCCTCAACAGCAGCACCTAGCACTGTGCTGTGATCAGAGACCTCAGCACAGAGGATCTCTGTGATCAGAGAGGAAAATGACTTAACTTGGTGTCTGCAGGAAGACTCCAGAGCATCTCTCAAGGGCTCTGTGTTTACGAGCATCCACAGAGTAGAAGACACCAACACCTGCTAAAATCCAGCTCCAGAACCAGCCACACTGACATATGAGTCAGAAAAGCTTCGATCTGTGGCTGCCAGGGGAACACAGGCCCCTGTGCTGGCTGGGCACCTGACAGTGCTTGCTGCATTCTGTACAAGTGAGATGGGATTTGTCACCACGGACTAGCTTTTGGGAGCAATGCAGATGACTATGACCACCTCCCACCACTTTTACATCCTCCTCCCACGTGGTACTGAGAGCTGTGATTGCTCCCCAAAGTCTGAGCAACAGTTATCTCCTGTGTGATAAAAGCAGAAATACAACAGTTTAATGTATTAGGTCACAGTATGAAGCAAATTTGTATTTGATGACTCAGTTTTGGAGGGAGCACTAAAGGATCCCTGTAGTGCCTGGAAAAAACCCAAAACTTAATGCACTACACAATGACAAGAGGAAAAAGACTTTACCCTGAATTTATACTGTGTGCTTCTTCTGAGATTCTTCACAGTACAGGCTTGCTCCTCTCCAGTGTACTTTGGGTGAAACACGCTATCCTAAAAAAATACAAAACCCAACAAATTCCCATAACTGAGGAGGCTGAGAAAGTGTTTCCTGTGTTAGTCTGTACTTACAGCATGTTACAGCAAAGAGGCGAGTGCCTTTTTTAAAAAAAACAAGTAAAAACAAACATAATATATACAATAATGTTATTATTATTGCTACTACTTTTAAACTGCAAGGCTATAACACTTTTTCTTTAGAAGAAACATGTTGCAGCTGCCCTGAGTAATGTAATTTTGCTGCAAAATAAGCACAAAACCAATCGTGGCAGTTTAACCTGCTACAGAACTGGAAGTGACAGATGACAGAACACAAGCCCACCAAGGAGCAGCCAGGAGGACGTGGCAGATTGACCTAGCTAAGGACAAACTGCCCTGTACCTCACAGAATCCTGTGTAAGTAATCACAGATGACAGTAGAGATTTTTAGCTAAGGATTCCTAATTCTGCTGTGCAGCAAAGCAAATCACACAGCTCCACCCTGCCAAGTACCCAGTACTCCTGGAAGGCCCTCCAAAGTAGCAGCCCGTGCTTCTTCTCAGTGATCTCCAATTAATAAATCAAAACTCAGCTTAAGTCATGCACTTTATAGCAACACAGTACTTACATTGTCTTCTTCCTGAATTTCCAGGGTGTAGGAAATCACTTCCTCTGGTGTGCATCCTTCTACTTTATTCCATTGCAATGAGATCCACGTCACACCAGCTCGAATGAGCCGTGGTGCACAAGGGGTCTGAGGAATATTGCCTGCAGTGTAGTAAACCACCTCCTGGCTGTACCCACTGCTCAGAGACAGAGCAGAGAGAGAGGAATATTAAAAACAAACAAATAAACAAACCTCCAACCCCACCCCGCTCAAACAAAGCAAATAAACCAAACTGAAACAAACAAAACCCCTAAACAAGCAAAATGCTCAAAGAAAAAAACCCTCACAAAACCACAAAAGCTAAAGAAACCTAAGCCTCAATGTACTTAGAGAAATGTTTCACATTTGCAAAAAATTTGGACAAAGTTCAAATTTCTCAGGTGGAGAAGATGAACGCTCAGTTAGGAAAATGCCAGAACTAATAACAGAAAAAAATGCAGGATAATGTGTCCTTACAGTCATTTCTACAGATCTCACCACAATAACACTGGAAAAAAAAAACTTGAATGCCTAATAATGTTAACTTGGTATTAACTGTGGAGGAAAATCACATTTAACAAAGGGGAACTAAAGTATGGGAAATAAAGCCTCAAGTGTTGAACTTTTGGATGCAAACCTGAAATGTGCAGAATACAAATTCTATAAACTCTGATGGAGCTCTTAATGGAAAGTGACATTCTTGCAATTTTCAAATCTGTTTCCAAAGTACAAAATATATCTTGAGCCTTAAAGTAACATCATGTACGTAACAAACAGAAAAAGCTGAATCTCCTTATTCCAAGTCTTTCTCAAAATTAACCTATTTGTTGAAATATACTTCTATTTAAATAAACCATCTCTAACTAAAACTCAAACAAGACAAAAATCATCATACATGGTAAATCCACAAGCATTACAACAGACCAAAACCATCTCATGACATGAAGTGTTAGCTGACATTATCATGCCTTAATTTTGAGTCCTGTCTATAAAAACAAGGCATGTGGTGCTGGTGCTTATCTCACAGATTAGCACAGAGCAGCTGACTATAAATAGTTTTTAGCTCACTCCTTCCTCAATAGCCTGAGGGCAGACAAAAAAGGGAAAAAGAAAACAACCCCCCCCAAACACCAAAACCAAAAAACACAACCAAAAAAAAAAAAGGTGGGGGGACAAGTGTTGAAACATGCACTGAGATATTTTAAAAATCTGGAATCTGGCAAAGAAAAGAGATGCCAGAACTGGGAACTCTGCACAAACCCAATTCCCTTCCAGTTACACTCAGCAGCTCCAGCTCAGCCCCCCTCTCTCTCCACACTGAGCATTATTTCAATGGGGAGGGAATTAATCTTGCAAGAAGCTGGGAAAAGGGACTCTCTGCACACATGAGCGGTCTCAGTCCATGTCAGGGAAAACACAGAAACATGAATAAAGAAGATTTCTAAAGCTATAAATTACTGAGAGGATTGTGTTTCAGAAGAGAGAACAATGCAGGAGTCTCCCTCCACAAAACTCATTGTTACATACCACTGGTGTTTCTTTTGTGTCCTTGTAATAATGATTAGATCCTGTTTAGCTAAGGAGGACAATAAAGGAGTACACAAGAGCACTGGATGTTTGGCTTCTTCACAGCTAAACCTTTCCTGGCCTGCTCTGCTTGCCTGAGCACAGGAGCACAAGCTGCCCCTGCAGCACAATGTCTCTCTGGGCACACTCTGCCCCTCAGCTGCAGAACATTTCATCCCAGCACTCCCTAGCAGCTTCCAGAGGATTGAACTAAGTCTGATTTCTCACCCATCTTCATGGGAATGCATCAGTTTTGTGAGCAAGGAAAAGCAGAAGGTAAACCCCATCTTTCAGTGCCTTGCAAGTGCCTGTCCTCTCTGAGTCCTGCCTGTCTCTCCCTTCCTTTCATCCCATCAGCCAGCCCTGCCAGTCCTGAAGAAGGAAGGGACTGTACTGCTGAAAAGAGACAGAAGGGCTTTGCTTTAAACCAGAAAAATAAATATATCAAGATTCCTTTCAAAATCTGTAACTCAACTTCCCCTTGCTTGTTTTTCTTGGTTCACAGAGGTCCCTAGTGGGAATTTTATATAACAGATGTATTCTTTTTGTATTAGGAATAGACCACAAAACACCATTTAACACCTCAAAAGGAGCCTATCTGCTTAGGCTGATCTCATTATGCTGAAGGTACACAGCAATTCCCTGGGAGGTGAAGGATATCACCAAGGAAAGCAGGACTTACCTCAAAGAATTAATAACAGAGCAGATGTCAGATATTTAACTCGAAACCATGAAGAGAAAAGAAACAAAAATTCCCCAGAAACTCCTCTTCATGCTGGATTTGATAGGTAAACATTTCAACCACCACTTTTTCTCAAGGATGTGTGCACCCTGAGGAACTCACCTAGTACCAATGTCGTTCTGGGCTGCCAGCCGGAAGGTGTAACCCAAAGCTGGGCACAGCTTGGTCAGCTTGCAATGCTTCTGGCTCCCAAAGTAACATTCTCTGAAACCACTGTTCCTCTTTCCCTAGAAAGAGAGAAATCTCTGATCAGATTGCTATGAAACAAAACCACGCCATGGTCATTTTAAAAGGAGCTGTTAAATGATATCAGAATCAGGTGTTTTCATAAAGGAAGCTGTGCAAGCACTGACAGCACTGCTGTGCTCTGAAAATCACACAGATCAGCACAGTCTGCCTGCTGTCAGACCCCTCCTCTTCTCATCTTCTTGTAGCTGTGTCTACAGCTCCAGCTTGAAACACAATTTATCCCAGTAACATACAAAAAAGTGGGAAAATTACGAGTGAAATGAATCTCTGAATCTACTCGGTCACAGGAGCATGGGAAAGGTGCAGCCAACATACCTCTGCAAGCACTGTCCACACGTGCATCCCTGGCTGGGATTGTTTCAGGAATTCCATATCCCACAAGAGGGCTCTCGTTCCCCATGGTCCAGCACAGCCAGAGCCAGTGGGACAAGCTAGGTGTGACCTTCCCCATCCTCTCTGGGGCAAAATTTACTCATCCCAGAGCAATATCCAACGTGCCAGATTCTGCAGCCACCCCACTGCCCGGAGCACTTGGCATGTGATGAGTGAGCAGGGTTTGTAACTTTGCTAAGGAAGTTGTTTGCCAGAGGGATGGTTTATGGGAGCTTCCCATCACCATGAGCTGGAGCAATGATCCATCCTGGTACAAGAGGCAGCAGCCCAGAGGGTATCAGACACTTCTCCAGCTCCCAAATACTTCCTTAGGTACTGGTTTGTACCTCAGCACTGCTGAGCACAAGGATACTCAGAAGTTCTCTCCCCTACCCCACCACATTTAAAACAAAACAAAACCAAACCCTTATCTATCCACCCCAGCTTGGTACACCCTGGGGCAGAAATAAAGCTGAGCTGTTTGCAGGACAGAGACCCTAAAGTAACAGGAAATGTCTGGGCTCATTCTATGCCACACATGGAAAATGTCAGTTTGAAATCTTTCAGGAGAAAGGACATGGACTGCTCAGCTCCTCATAAATAATATCTACCAGAACTGAAGCACTTGAAACGAGCTTTAATTTCAATACTCAAAATACAAAATGATTGGACAATTACATTATCAAGTACCCAAAAGCACACTAGAATGGAAGCCTGACAAAGCAAATCCATGTGCTCCAGCATGTGCAGAAGACAGGATTATGCCCATCTCTGCAACTTCTTCTGACTGAAAAGCTCTGCTCAGCCATTTACTAGTTCTGCCATGTGTCTGTACAATTTTTAATTTTTATTTTACTGTTTACAGGGGAATCCCTCCCTGAGGCCAACAGTCTTGCCTCCTGTGCCTCTTTGGGCTCAGTCTGCCCTCCCACACACTGCTCCTCCTCTATGCTCAGAACATCACCACTAAAGATCTCAAACATGCCTGAGTGGGACATGCATTTTTCACTGGCCCATTCTCCAGTCCCTGCCAATTTCTACTTCTCCCTCGGACAGTGACACAGAAGGAAAAACTCCCTAAAACGTTTGTAGTGCATCTCCAGAACAACCACACAGATCTCCAGCACAGCACAACAATGTGGGGGCACTGAAGGGACATTTAGCATGCTGGCAAATAGCCAGAACTTTTATTTACACAATGAGAGCCTACACTTGTTCTAGAACTCCTTTACACACAATCTCCTTCAACTTCACCCACCTGCTCCAGCTGTAGCATTATTGCACAAGTAAATTAAGGAGTGGAATTGGGAAAGAAACAAGAAATCCACAGCAGAAACATTTTGTAAATGAGAAAACCTTTTTAGATCTAAAATCTCTAGCCATAGAGTGCTATGATAGAATTCCTAGCTAGAGTTCTATGACAGAATTTCTTTAGGACAAAAATAACAGGTGAGCATACTTCTCGTCTCAGCAGTTATATATCTAAAATGCAGACTATACAAAATCTAATTAGAAATCTAATCTTTTAGATGGATTTATAATGAATATCCATTCATCAGCACAGCACTACCAAAAATAGACATTTTTCCCCCATGCAAACTCTCTTTTACAGGTTGAGTTGCCTTAAATTAATTTTTCCTCAACTCTTTAATGACTTCACAGCTTATAAATAATTGAAAGCATTTAATTTATTTTGGATTTCTGTTTAAGAATGTCTTTTTAAAAAATAATTTTTCCATGTTTTTTTTCCAAGAGAACAAAGTGACCAATTGCTAAGCATGTGGTCAACAAAACAATGCTGGCTAAAAAGGGAAATCATGGAAAATCTCACCTATAACACAATGCCTGGACTGAGAGCAATGAGCCAAGCAAACTCCTTTATCAGCCTAGTTGGTTAAAACTTTGCCAAGATTGCCAAACATTACTGTACCCTTAACTTTCTAACAGTACAAACCCTGATATTGTATATATTTCTCTTCTAGAACTGGTATTGTACATTCCCCAGACTCACTCAGAGACCAACTGGTATTCAGATTACTCAGACTGGCTGGTATTTTGGATTCTATTGGCACTAATTGGAGAGGCTGGCTGATATTTCTAATTATCCTGGCATTAATAGCCTGGAAATAGCCTCTCTGCTCCTTCTCTCCCAAGATTTATGAAAGCACTAATGCTGGCATAATTATAGACAGGAACAACTGGCAGGCTGGTACTGGCTGCCACCCAAGAGTCTTACAGCTTTCCCAGAATCCTTCTCCTATTCTTTGTACACTTGGCATCCAAGTTTTTAATCCTTCAAATAATGTTTCATAAGTTGCTTAAAATACATTGTATCATTTCTGCAAGTATTTGTAATCCCCAGATTTCAGAGGGAGAGCGCTGTTGGACTTCCCCAGCCTGGGGAAGTCTTCTCCTGCCTTCTCCAGCCTGGGTTCCCTTTTCTTCTCCAGGACAGCCCACCCTGTGAAGGACCACCAGTGCCCCTCTGAGGAAACAAGGACAATTCAGCTGCACACAGCCATTCTAAATTGCACAATGCTCCAGCACAGTGTTTAAACACAATTAAGACCTCTGCCTGCTATTTCAGCAATATTTCAAGCAGCACACTCACTTAACACAGGGTGTTTGATTGTCTTTGGAGAGTATACTTATTGAAGAAGGGATTTGAGGTTTGAAATGGGTTTTGTTGCCTGAGTTCCCTAGAGCAGACCCAGTAAATACAGACAAGAGGAGGAAGGGGCCTCTGCAGGTAGAGCACTGCGGGAATGGAGCACGGTCCTGCACACGATTGAATCTCAGCTCAGCGCCACATCTGTGACCAGGAGGCAGGACTGACATCTGCTGTGGCCACACCAGCATTGGCTTCTGGGTTTGGGTCGTGTTGGCAATAAAAAGGAACAGCCTGAAATTCAATCTGACACAGAGCTGTGGAGCAAACTGTCAACAGCGAGTGGAACACACCCTCAGATCTCTGCAAAGCATTCACTGCACCACTTATGCAAGCAACTGAACTTTCTCTATACACAAACACTTAGAAGGCAGCAAAGGACCTACAAAACATCCCTAAACTATACACAAACCCCAATTTTATCCAAGGCTCTCCTCTTGCACGCCTCACAAGACTGGCACAGCCGCAGAACAAACTCGGAGGGCAGGTAAGTGAACAAACACAAACGCTCTGGTGGATCACCACTGAGATGCCTGGCTCAGATTATCAGCTGGTATAAACAAGCACATCTCTGTACCCCAAGGAACTGAAAACTTTGTGACAGCACAAAATTATCCCCATTTTTCTCTATGTAAACTTCATTATTAACTATCCATCAGCAAATAGTGTGGTATTGTATCAGTCTTTCTCTTGAGTAAATTAAAATGAGCTGCTTTACTGGATAAGAATTAAAGCTGCTTTGAGTTCTACACAGAACAGGGACACACAGTGTGTGAGAGGGATGTCCTTGTCTCTGGCTCAGGAACATTCCTGCCCTTTCCCATTGAGAATGAATAGGATACTCTTGCTATCCATATACACAAGAGAAACATTTATTTACTACCACTTAATCACACAACGAGCATTTCACATCCAATTAGTAACAAAGGCCTGGCTCTTACAGCAGTACCAGCAGCATTTTTCAATGCAGTTACAGTTTACTGATTTTCATGAATGCTGGCATAAGGGAAAGCATCACCTCCTTTTCAGTCATGTTTTCTGTTTGGTATATTTTTAATGCTATTTTTCCCCCGATTAGCTTTTTGCTTACCCTGAAAAATCAATCCTGGCACCAAGTCATCAATTGATTAGTTGAGGTTTGTAAGTTCAAAGTTCATAGCAAAAGAGCCAGAAGGTGAAGTTTTCCTTAATTACTAATTTTAACTGAATTTATTGCCAGACAACTAATGCACCTATGGTGCAAGCATGTTCCAATCCCAATGAAACCCAAAATAGATCTGACAGGGGTTGAGACTTCTTTAGAGTCAGTGGAAATTTTCATAGGGTACATTCAGTGTATATGAGTGACAATTTGCTGAACTGCTCTTTTACTCTCCTATTAAAGAATTAAGTGTTCTTCATAGTTCTTCACTCATTTTAAGATACAATAGTTTATTACCAAGGTATTACAACTAATTCAAAGACTTGGATCAGTAAAGGGAAAGCATTTGTGTTTTCTAAGTAAACATATAGCACCAGTTACATTACAAACCATTTAATCCAAACCGGGATAGAAAAATGTAGGATAACTGCAATAGCTTTAGGTACTGACAATCTTTCAGAGTCTGCAGGTCAGGAAAAACCCCGAACCTCAGAACTAAACTGAAGCAGCAGCTGGGTAGGGCTGGCACAGCAACATATTCAGCAGTATAACCTTCTAGAATTTCCCACCTTGCCTAATCCTGGGGCTGTAAACACAGAGCTTCTGCTGCTGCTTTCCAGCCACAATTCATTTTCTGCACACACAAGTGATGCCACCTACACTCCTGGTGTCACTTTAGATGCTACAAACTGCAGCTCTGCCCCATAAAAACAGGAGGAACCAGGTGAGATACTGCTGAGCATCTGACATACTCTGAGATCTGAGCTGTCCCAAAGACAGACAGACAAATTCAGTGACAACACCCCCCAGCCAGGAGCACAAAGGGGCTGCAGGAGCCCCTCCCCTGGAGGGGTAACTCTGCTTGAGCTGAGTGAGTCACACTGGTGACTGGGACACAACTGAAGTGTTTTCCTGGATGCCTCCACCACTCTCCACACCTGCCATGCCTGATGCCAGCTTTGTTTCCAGAGCCTGAGATGCAGCCTTTGCACAAGAGCCTTCCAGGACCTGTGTGCCATGAGTGTGCCATGAGCTTTCCACACCATTCTTTCCTGGGAAGGGACTCAACTTCCTAAGCAGGCTGCCACTCTAGGGTGTTTTTCCACCTTTATAATCTGGTAAGATTTCTTGCTCTCTGCTCTTGCAAAGCCCTCTCTGCTTTGCAGCCACGATTTAATTTCTTTCTGATCGTTGATTTTCCTATGTTTATATTTTACCCTTTGCCTTGCAGCTAATGAATGCTGCTCTAGCTGAGATCTGGCAGTGTGTTCACTGTTGCCTGGCAAGCCTTCTCCTGTGCCTTGATGTATGTATTCCTTGATTTCACCAGGACACAGCGTGGCCTTGTGGAGAAGGCAGCGCTTTTGCTTACGTGGAGTTTACACAACCATGCGTGAGGCTACGGGGCACTGCAGGAGAATTCTCCTTTGTACCTGGGTGCCATAATTCCAGCAGCTAAATGCACTTCATGTCAGAGGCAAACCTGCCATGGCACATGGAAAAGTGAGTGCAGCAGCCTGCCAGCCCACCACTGCATGGGATGAGGCTTCTGCAAACCCAGGCACAGCTAGCCTGCATCTTCAGACTTTTCCTTCCACAAGCTTTAATAGCAGGATTTAATTTCAGCGGTTTAAAGTTGCATTTCTGTCTCTTATCAGAGAAATAAATTTTTGTAGAGAAGCTACACCTGTGGCATTAACGGTCTCAGAACCTGACAGCTAAATTTCAGCCAGGAGTCCTGTCAAACCATTGGAGATGTACCAAATTAATTTGTGCAGGGCCATTATTCTTTCATCTGTGCTGGTGAGCTGTCCATTATAATCTCAGATTTCAGGGCTGTTACTGAGAAAACAAGGTAATTAAAACAGGTAGACTAAGGGAATCTGGATGCCTTGATTTTTTTTTTATTGGTAGATGAACTACCTTAAACCAAACCACTTTTGCTCTGTCAAAAATGGGTGTCATAACCATTCTTTCTGTTGACAAAACTCTTATTACAGCGTTTGAAAGACAGAAGGATTTTAGAATTACCCTATATATATCCATTTTTTTAATATATATATATATAGTCAAAATTAACATTACAGTATTTGCACTTTATTGATTATCTGTTGATAGTCCTCCTTTTGACAAGACCTTCTGTTACTTCCCTCTCCTTTGCAGGCTGGAATCATCCATGTTTCCCACTGCTCTGTACTGCTCTGTTCCTTCAGCTCCAAGTTTTGGAAGCTTTGGAAGAAATCACAAGTGCACAGTCAAGGTGTCATGGATCTAACAGGATCATCTTGGCCCATCCTTTTGGAGAAATTTCTCTTTATCTCCTTTCCCAGACCTCACTTTCCCCTTTTCCCTTCTTCAGTGACAACTTTTGGCTTTCCATTATGTTCAGAGGGACAGCAAATCATTCTGAAGTTATTGTTCAACTTCAGTTCAGGTTCTGAGGGTTTCTCATCATGCAGACTCCACTAGCTGTGACAGCAAAAACAATAAATGTTTGCACAGTGAGTGGTTCCAAACACCCAACATGTAGCAGAACGAGCAGGGAATGTGTTACTAATGCCATGGTGGAAAACTATTCCTAACAGAATACTCCCTTTAGAATATTTTTAGACTTCACAAGACCTCAAGATGTTTCTCAGACTTCACAACCAAACATCCTTTCATGCCTTTCATTTCCTGACTCATGATTTTTATTTACATGTTCTCCAAGCCCTTTCTGTCACTTAATATTTATTCTTTTCTTTCAGAGATAATACTCCCTGACTCATGCTTTCTGCAGAAATATGGCTTGCACAAAGGAAAGGGGGCAGAAATTAGGGGGCAGAGGGAGGACTCACAAGAATATACCTATCCAACAAATCCTTCAAATCATCTGTCAGGGCACTCTCCCAACAGCCCAGTGCTCACTAACCATGGAAGATATTTAGAAGAAAACTTATTTCCTTTTGTGTCTGGAAGGGGGATAACTGCCACTAGAAAAAGCACATTTATTTTGACCCTGAGTAAATTCTCTGTGGACAGGTCTGTAAGATCATGGCTCGTCCCCTCTAAGGCAGGAACAAGTGTTCTGCACTTAGCAGCGGAAGAAAGAGATCATGAACAGAACTGTAAGATACATCACAAGTAATTAAATAGTAAGGAATGCTAATTAACAAATAAACTGCATCAAATGACTGATAGAAGATTTCAAGGGTACAGAAACAGAACATTGTCTCTATATAAAATATACTGAATGGAAAGTTTTCCCCTGGCTGCCTCTTTCACCTTTCCAACTCTTTACCCAATGTCATCAGGATTTCATTTTCCCATTTCTACTTTCTCCTGTATTTAATTACTTTTCTTTACTCAGCAAATCCTTGTAAAGTCTGAGCGCCATTTATTTGTGTATTTATTTCAACTAGTTACTACTTACCTCATCCCACTCCAGAAGGTAGCTGGTGATTTTTGAACCGTTATCAGTGGGTGCCTACGAACAAAAATAAACAAAAGTTGATTTGCGAAGTAAGAGAAAACGGCTTCACCTCCCCCAGGCAAATGACTACAGTTTCAAGTGAAACCAAAGTTTTGCACATGACTTGGCAACCTCTGAAGGAATGCCAGGAAGAACCTGGACATAATGAAACACATACATTTTAAAAGTCAAGTCGGTGCACAGGAAGGGATTTGTTGGAGTACAGCAAGTTCAAGTCCCTTACTGAAAAATTACTGTCTCAGCTTTCAATTATTTCCAACATTTATGCTCGCTGTAGGTACTTTTCCCCTGCTTTTGCCCAAACCAAGTGTTACCTACCTTCCACTGTAAGGTTAAGGAGCTTTTGGTCCTGTGCGAGGGTTTGGGTGGGAAGGGACACTCTGGTACTGAGCTGTGAGTGGTGAAGCTTACTGGCTCTGAGCAGGATCCCTTTACTGAGTTGTACATTGCATTTACCCTGGAAACAGGATTGAAATGGGTTATAAATGTGCTGACAGGTACAGTGGCACTGCCTCAGCCACAGTACCTGACTACCAAAGCACCATCCACTCATGACAGACTTATCACTTATACAAGAATGCAGGAAAATGTGGCGCAGAAGAGGAACAGTCTTTTGTGCAAATACTCCCACAGACCACTGAGTTATCTTTATTAATCTTTTCTTTCCATCAGTATTTCCTTGCCTATTGCCAGGCTTCCACACACTGTGGTAAAATCCTCCTTGAAATACAACAGAAAAAAAGGCATCAGCTTTAATGCCTGGTTTACACTTGATCCACATCTACACCTTGTTGAGTGCAGGTAGCTGCTGGTCTCCTTCCATGGGTAAAATTTGCTTCTACATAACTCAGGCATCAACATTTAGTGGCCCTCCATGGACTAGATCTAACACAGGTCAGCAATAGTGCTGTGATAAACTAAAAATCTTCAAAGCAAATTTGATCTCAGGCAAATCCTCGATATGTCAGCATGGAGCACACAATATCAGCCAATATGGGAAAGCAAATAGGATATAGTTGAGCACTTCCTCACAAGGTGCTTTTCTCTGGAAAAGTAATGATGTTATTTTTTCCCTTCACATTTTCCATGCAGCAAAAGAAAAGTGCAAATTGGAAATCTTCTACTCAAAAAAAAGTTCAGGCCATGACCAGACAGTGACCTCTGAGTTGGCTGCAGCTATTGTGTGCTTGAATGCAGAGCTAAAGAAAGGGCAATTTCTAAATTTGTTTTCAGTAGATAAGAGTAATTTATGTACAATGGCCACCTACGTCGAATCAAACCTTCTGGGGGAGGCAGACAAGAACTCCTCTGGTGCTGCTTTACACATCACCTGTTAGCAGGCAGGAGCAACAAGAAATGCAATTAATTAATTGAGTCTGCATCTGGCAAGTGGCACATGTGTGTGCTGGAAATGAGCATGGCCTGGCATCCAACACAACCACATGGGAAATAAAAGCGTGTGAAAATGAGCTCAAGGGGCATCTTCTGCAAGCCACTGAAACACTGAGCACAGCCAGAACAATACACTGAAGGGAAGCAGGTGGTGCTTCAGAGCAAACCAGCTTGTTCCAGGTTGTCCCAGGGCCCAGCAGGGCAGCAATGAGCATCAGCACCTCGTCCAGTAGAGACAAAGCCCTGAGAGATGCTGCCAAGGTCAAGGAGACCCAAGGTGATCTACCCAGTAACTGCTGGCCCCATAAATTTCTTCACTCAACAGATTTATTTCTTCACAGCCATTAATACATAATGCAGTTTCAGTGAAGGAGAAAAAAAAAACCCACAAAACTATAGCGGAAAGCAAACAGCTGCTTCAGTGTCAGCTCGCTCCACTACAAACAATGCTGCTGCTTTGCAAGCCTGACTTTTGTATTTAGTTACACCTTTTTAAACAGAAGTTATTGTTAACTTTTCACAAACAACCTGTATTTTGGCAAACCTGCAAAAAGGTGGAGGGAACTACAGGTAGGGAGGAAGAAGTCAGCCAAGACCTGAGGCAAATACCCACAACACCCCTAAAAATGACTGTGCCAGCTGTGCACGGGGACCTCTCTGGTGTTTGAAGTTGGCTTCAAAAGAGATGTTCAATGCTCAGAAGGAAGCTCAACAGTGTTTAACAACATTCTCCTTGTTACCATCCCTTTGCTGCTAAGGCCAAGACTCCTGCCCCACTTGGGAGCTGCATCTTTTCCTCATTTATGACAAGTTGCTTCTGGTCTTGTGCTTCTACTTGAAAAGTTCATTTTAGGGCTCCACTAGAAACAATCCTCAAAAATAAAAAGTAGTATAGTATCAGAGCAAGATGGACACATTTTGGTGTTGGATCTTTTGTTTTTTAGAGCTCAGAAGCAAGGTGTTTGTTCTTTAAAGTTTTACAACAGGAGCAACCTTGATGTGAAAAGTGTGCCAAACCTAGCCCTTGTCTGGAAAAAAAGAAGGCAACAATAGACAGGAGTGAAAGGATGTTTTTTTAAAAGGATAATGAGGGTAAGTGAACAGGATGTAAATTCAAAGCCTTGGTTCATAAATAAAGTCTTTTAAAAAAAGCAACATGAGCAGGTAACACAATGTTAAAACCATCAGAGAGCAAAACTAGAATGTGTTAACTATTAATAAATGTGTAAAATACACTTTCAGAATAAAAGAGAAAAATATTATGAAAATATCAACACAGTTCAGTGTTGGGAATCCATTTTTTTCTTGGTATGAATGCTGAAGTGACTATGGCCAGATGGATCTGTATTCAGATTTACTTCTCAAAGTGTGGCCTACTTATGAAAAAAGCGTGGAGTACTTTCAGTGGTCATGTTACAGGAACTAAAGAAATACCAGTTGCTTGAGTCAAATTTTTAAATGACCTCAGATACCCTACTTGCATACATAAGCACTTCCAGGCCTGTTATCCACACAGAAATACAGATACACTGACTTCATTTTCCCTTTTACTACAGCAATGACAACAACACAACAAACGATATTGTTCAAAAAGCACTCTCATAGCCCAAGATAAAATTGATGATAAAATATTTAGAAACCACTGAAATACACACCTACAGAGATGACCATGAGATTCTTGAATTGTACTGTATATCTACTTTTAAATCTTTCACATTTATTCTCATATAATTGAAGAGTTTATATTAAAGTGACATTCAAATCATGCTAACTCACCTGACGTGATAATCTGTTGCTGGCCTAAGGTCCTTCAGGTGATATTCTAATTCTTCTCCACTGTAGGAAAGAAATCCAAACCCAACCAATGAATAAATTATGAAAAGCAGTATCACACTTAGCACAGATAATGATTTTCTCGTGATATAATTTAAAAGAAGAAAAAGAATCCCTCTGAAGAGAAACAGTAGCAAACCATATACCAACAATTTGTCAACACACTTCATGTTTCTTGAAAACTTCATAAAGTTCCATGCACAGAAGAAATTATCACAGCAATTTATTCAGGAAACAAAAGATATGGATTTATTTCAATGCTACCTTATACTTTGCTGATATTTGTATAAAACTCATTGTGGTTTTCAGCCCTCCCAGAGCCAAAAAGAGCAAAACCCAAACATTATTGTTGCAGTTTCTGCATATTCCCTATTCAAAATACTTTATATAAAGTGACCCATTAAACTTCAGAGGAAGAAGCAGAGTTTCTTGCACAACTGTTTTACTTACTGCATTCTCCTCCAGAACCACGCTCCCTGTGAGGACCACAGCAAGGAGACATTTAATTAACACCCAAACAGCTGGACCCAGCTCTCTTTCAATACCAAGACAACTTAAAGCAAAGTGGTTTAGACATTTTAAGAAAAAACCAGCATACAATCTATTAATTTCAAAAGCAGCCAACATAGTCAGGGTTATTCTTTTTCCTTCTGGCTTGTTTGCTGGTAAAGGAACACTGGGCTCAGTCATGTGTTGCCAAATCTGTGAAGATTAAGGTACGGGTCAGTGCTTAATAAGTAATAGCCATCTCATGTAAGAGCTTGGCTCATTCATGATTTTATTAAAATATGGGAAACAAGAAAGCTCTCAATTCACCATAAAGACATATTTCATTCCTAGCTGGACAAACACAGGGAGATGTCTCAAAATCAATAGAACAAAATCCACCAGAAAGCACATGCCTGCTGGTTTGCCAGAAATCCACCAGAAATTCTATTTTTTATTTCATATAATACAATGCTCTGCAAATACAGTTTTTCCTCTCTGAAATGAACGTACCTCCTTCCAAAGACAATGTATTCAACATATTGCAGACTCTCTTTTGCCTATAGTAATAACAATTACTGCTGCTCCTGATGGAACATACCACATCAAACTAAAGGCTGCACTCTGGCCAGCAGCAGGAGACACATCACCACCAGCAGCTTTAAAACAGATGCACATTTCATAACCAGGGGAAAATGTGCAGCCATCAAGCACAAGAAGTACTAGAAAGTGTCCTTCCCACTTTAAAAGCTCAACAGCACTTGACCATGGAGATGCTCACATTGGCTCACAAACAGCTGCTGTAAATGCCAGTAAAAGTAAAATCAGGCAGCCTTTCCCTGGTTAATGCACTCTGTTTGCATTATCCAAGACCTGCCTTCAGCATACCAAGAGGAATATCTTAATTCACACGACTTCTTAAGAAAGGAGATGGCTTGGTCTCAAGAGGTAATTCCTTAAATGCTCTATCACCTGGACTTTATTTAATGAGATTTGGGAAGGATTAGCTATTTCACAATAGCCAAGGTCACATCTCCAAATTCTCTTTCCTAGACGTCATTAGCGGGGAAAAAGAAAGGCATAACACCATATGTACTTGATCACAGAATGAGCTCAGAGGATCACTGCAAGGAGACACAGAGAAATCCCTCAGAACTTTTACTGAAGCCTGCTGAGAGCCAAGTATTTGGGTTTTTCTGGGGAGCCTCTGTAACCTAGTGACTGCTGTACTCTCTCCTCTGCTCATCTAAGACACTACCAAACAGCAAAGCCCTCGCATTTTTCCCGTTAGCTGAAATAACAAGATTTTACTGCTCTAAATTCTTCAAGTCCACACAAAACTAACCCATTAGGAAGACAGCTCTTCGGCCTGCATGGTGTACACAAAAGGCTTTGACATTTAGCATAAAAGTAACCTTTTCACTGGCAACAGGAGTGACAGCATCACAGGCAGGATCTACCCCGTGACAGGGACGTGGCATTGGATGGAAATTAAGGATCTTGTGACATGCACCCCACCAGCCCCCTGCAAGCTCCCCTGGTGAGGAAACAGGATGCTTAAATGTGCCTTTCATCTGTGACTGATGGCCATGCCAGGATACACCCTGAAAAGCTCAGAGCATTTACTCCTAATGAAACAAAGAAGTGTAAAAATGCTGGTTTTTACCTGTAAATGGTCTTGTATTTTCCATCCCTCCCTTTATCTGATAAGGCAACCTCGTAGGTACAGGTGTAAGGCAAACCATTGTTGTGTCTATCTGCATTGAGAAGGCCAGTGGGAGGTGACCAGGAAAGCAAAACTGTTCTTGCTTGAATATTTGTAACCTATAAAAGAAATATCAATTAATCTGAAATCCGAGGAAAAACCACTATTCTGTAAGCATTCGCCTTTTGCTTGCATCTTCACAATCAATTCCTTGCAAAATGGAGATTTCAGAGCTAGAGTTGAAAATAAAGGGTTGGAAATGATCAACAACACAAACAAAAACACAGATTCATGGCAAAAAGTGAACTCGTAACAGATGAGGAATACAGAGAGAGGTTCCCCTGCAGTGAACTGGCTGGTCACTGTCTGAGCATCCAGCAAAGGATGCCTCTGCAGGTACCTGCTGCTGTGGCCATTGCCAGAAGGGAAATGAAACTAAGTGGAACAAAGACTTTTTATTCAGTCATTTTTCTATAGGTTTTGTTGGGGAGCTTTTTCAATGAAACTCTGATGGCTTTTTCAGTCATCCTGTTCCTTCCCGCCACTCGAAACCACAATAACTCAACAGCAAACGAGTAGAAAAACCCAATTCAACCTGAAAAGTTATGCTGCCTCAAAAGCACAAGGGAAAGTCATAGCAGAAGTCCAATCTGTCAGTTATAAACTACATTGCAAATCACTACTTTGTGCCTTGATAGGACTGTGTGTGATCTGCAGTCACCACTGAGAACAACAACTCCGCGGCACAGGGGTGAGGACTCTTTTTTAATAAAACATGGAAAAAGTACCTCCAGCTCCTTCACCAAACTCATCTGACCACCCCACCAGTACCACTGTATTCTTCTGGAGAGCCAGGTTCATACAGATTACAGAACTAGCATCACCTTGCTCACCAGGAGAGCCACTGGCTCATCAGCAGCACACAGCCAACAGCAGCTTCCCAGAGAGCAGCCTTCTGTTATCAGGCCAAGAAAGAAGAATAAAAAAATTCCCCCTGCCACCGTCTCAAAAGAAAAATAAATAAGAAGCAATAGCTGCACTGGTTATCTGGGAAAGGCAGCATATTTTCACACAAGCCTGCTGAAATATCCCAGGGATGTCTCAAAGCCTCTGGAGCCTCAAATGCTCTGCCACCAACTTTCCACTTTTCATCATGAAAATAATGGTGGTTTTCCCTCTTAACTGTAGTGCATATATATATAGAATACTTTTTAGTTAGCCTCCATATGGAGGAATCAAAGACTGAGGTTTATATTCTTTATTTTTCCTATGCAACAAATTTCATCTATAATTTTGACAGATTTTTGCAACACAAAAAGCAAGATGTTGTTATTTCAGAAGGTGTAACATGAATGCTGCAGGTGCTCAGTTACACATTTCCTAACTTTTGTTGAAACAAGTGAAACCCCTTACCCACAAATTACTTGGGAATGAAGTATTAGCAATCAGCTTTCAGGGACTGCTTGTTTACAAATCCAGCTTCTAAATATCTTTATATAATGGAGAATATTTACCTTCTCATGTGGAAACACATTGCTTCCAGCTGATGAGCACTGCAACTGTTGTGTCTGATACTTATATATCAACCAGATTCTTTCTGAGCAAGTCATAAATCCATTTTTAACAGCCTGACAAGTAGGTGACACCATGAAATGTCCCATCATAAACACCATGATCTCAAAAGTTAGAGATTTTAATTTATAGCAGCACATTTAAGTCTTGCCAAAAAAAGAAAACCGTTGTTCAACCTAATGTGAAAAATAAGTTTTAAGGCAAGAAGGTTTAAGTAGCATCAAGCTTTCTTTGTAAAAAACATGGATGTGCAAATTGTTTTATGAATTTTCATGGCATTTCTTGCTTTCATGGCATTTTCTTATCGTATTTTTCTGATGCTATGAAATCAGCGTTTATTTTAAAATCTTGGAGCAGCTAACCCTGATACTGGATAAGATACCTTATAAGAATCTTGAATGATTCAAGTAAGACAAATAAGTTAATTTTTTTGAGATATACACATATATGTGTATATATTCACATGTGCATATCTCAAAAAAAATGAAACTGTATGCAAATGAAATTGTAGCAAAGATATTTCTGAGCTAAAAAGTCTGCATTTAAAATAATATTTTGATCAAAAAACTGATTAACAATATCCGAATAGATTTTAGGGTTTTTTTAACAGACATTACTACTATGCCAGTTCAGCTCATCAACATGCAGTTTCTTTTATTATGGAAATATGCTTGCATAATTGTTTTTCATAAATTCAGACAGACTTGGAGTTGGAGGCATGATATCCTGCCAATGTTCTATTGAAATGTTTTTCTCTATGACTACTCCCAAGGACACACGTATATATTCCACATACGGCAAAACTCTGGCCCTCCACAAACTCCAGCAATCTGTAAAAAGTTAGGTCCTGGGTTTCTTAAAATAGGAGAAAGTATCTTGTGGGCTAACTGCTAGAAACTGTCAGACTATTATTCTGAAGCCAACACACAGAGGATAAAAGTCCAAACCCAGTTGCTAAGCTGCTCCAGCTGCGCCATTAATTTCAGAGGGAAGGAGCACTCAGGGTGGCTGCTGGCTGCCTTGGAGCTCGTAGGTACACAGCAACTGCTGCTGGAGGTTTAAAAATAAACACCAGAAATTGTTAAGTACCAGTCTTAGCCGCACTCAGCACACACAGCAAGTGTAGGAAAGCAAGTGAGGGGTCACTGTCTGCAAGATAAGTCAGAAAAGGCAAATCTACTCCCTCCCTGGGCTGTGCACGTCAGCTGGGAATGGATTTATTTGTGTGGCTGGAGATAAACCTATCTGCTGCTCCCTGACCAACAGGCTGATACCATATCACAGTTACCTGCCAATATTTCCTTTCATGGCCAAAGCCACCACTTATCTTACCAAGGAACTCCTACCTGGAGCAGGAAGCACTAGCTTTGCTGTGAAAAAAGCTAAGTTAAATAAATGGGGTTATGATATGTTGAGAATAACAAGCAGGCACTTGTAAAATAGTTGTCTTTACCTCCAACTTTTCTAACTTATACAAACATCTTTCCAAAGGTACAGACCTGGACCAGACCTCTCCTTGCTGTAAGGAACAGCCCAGCTGCCACCACAAAGGTGGGCTTAATGGCCCTTCTGAACTGGCAGACAGAAATACTTCACCATCTGTAAAAACCAGCTTTTTGTTCATTAACAGTGCACTAATTCCATCAGACAAAATATAAACAGCCAGAGCATTTCTTCCCAGGCTGGGTAGGTAAACCTTCGTGCAGCTTCTGAGTTCCTCCAGCCTGTCTCATCTGTCCCCAAAATCACTGTGCTTGCTTTGAAGAGGGCTGGCTTGGCCTTTTAGTTGAGACCTAACAAAAGATTCTCCCACAAGCAGTTCTGTACGTCTGGTGAAAAGCACAGTTAATTAGTTTCTGAAAACTTCTCAGTTTACACAGTAAATGCCTCCTTTCTGCTCTATCAAAACTCGGTGGTGTAAATAATTATTCCATAAAAGCCCCTGGGAAAGAATCCAACTCCTGCACCACTTCAATAAGGTTACAAGACTGATGAGTATCAGCCCTTCCCGTCTTTCAGGTAATGAAAAATGTTTCTGTACAACTTTCATTATCTTTCAAATTCCGGGTTAGCATTCACAGGCATCGTGTGGTTCGGGGGCTCATTGTATGTGTGAGAACTACACTGCAAGCAACATTCATTTACTCCCTCGAGGGCACGGTCTGAAAGGCTTGGGGGTCAAATGAATTCACAGTTATTACTGGGTTGAGATCCTGCTTTTAAATTATGGCTCTAATCCTGCAATTTTAGGCAAAACCCCCAGTGATTAAATATGAGTTTCGCTGCAGAGCAAGTCAGCGGGAGCAGGCTGCCTTTTGGAAAGCCAGGCTGATGTTTGAGCTGTGGTTTGACAGAGCCCTGGTGATTCCTCACAGGGGGTGATGCCCCCCTGAGCCCCTTGGCTGTTGGATGCAGCCATTTCAGAAACCCAGAGTCAAGTTTCCCTCCCCTCACTAAGGTGTTTGTTTCAGAGAATGCTTACATTGTCCGTGATAATGTGAATTAAAAACACATTTCAGTTGACACAGAATCATGGGGGATTAAAAGCAAAAGGTGCCTTTTAAAATTCTGGCTGCTAAAGGGACAAAGCTCTGATTAAATTTACAGCTCAGCTGCACATCTCTCAAACAGGTAACAATAGCTATTATTGAAAACAGACCTTTCATGAAGTAAAATTTTAGAAGTGTGTGTATTTTGTACTCAGAGAGGTACCTGTACAATCCAGACCTCCAGTGATACCTCTCCTGCAGGAGTTGCTCACAAGGCTAATCTCTTTGGATGGCTTTGTCACCCCATGGTGACAATGGGGGGATCTGCCCACTTGGAGAAATCAAATCCATGTGCTGCAGACACAGCATCACCCCCCTGTCACTGACTCACCACTCTGCTCTTTTGCTTTGCATGATTTCTTTCTTCACTGCTGTTTTCCTATACATTGTTTTATTTTTCACTTGTATATGCATAAGATTTGCCAAGAAACATAACCAAGATGACTACTTATGCATAAGATGATCTATTTCTATCAGATGTAATACTGACTACACACAGACAGAATCATTCACAGCAATTCATGATTTGTGAGAGTCCTGTGAGTTTAATTATTCACAAATGTCAAAGTTACAGAGAGAGAATATAGATAATCTCCAACATCACCTCAGTAAATGTCATTATTATTGAACCAGCATTTGCCAATGTTTAGATTTAAAAAACAAAATAAATCCTGGTTTTCGTATGATTAAAGACTACTTTTGTCTTACTTTTTTGGTTTTTACTTCTTTCTTCTTTGAAGGCTCTGGTTACCACAAATCTAATTGTACAGATCCCAGAATCCTGCAAATTGCTCTAACAGCTTCTCTTCCTACCTCTAAAGACAAAAGTATGAAACAACACATTTTCCTTGCCAGCTCCCTGGATCTTTGTGAAAGCACATGGCTGTGTCTAAATGAGTAGCATTCAGGTGGTCCTTGGTACAAAAATATTGACTCCCTCTGTACAACAAACAAACCTAATTCTGTGTTAAGTGCACTTTCTTCCCTTCTGAGCATCCTGAAACTCTTCACTCAAGTCTTCAGCTCAGTACTGTCACTTGTTTCCACACACAGAGAAGTGACTTCCTCCTTGTGATCAGAGCTCAGGCTGGTGTTTATCATCTCTGCAGGCCTGGCTTAGCTTGTGGCTGCCTTTGAACCAGCTCCTGCCCATGCCAGGACAGCAGCACCTACCATTGGAGCAATTTAAGACCAAACACCTTTTGTACTTATTCTGAACCAAAGCATCCATTGGAAGAGAGTCTGAAAAAAAAAACTCAGCCTGTGCTCATGCCTGGCTCTCCCTGAGCTCTGCCACTTCTGCAGCCAAGGCTCCCACTGCAGAATGTCTCTGTATCAGCTGAACCAAGTCTTCCCATGAGCCTCCCGCCATTATTTTTTATTTATTTGCTCATTTGTGCCCTATCTCTCCAGCTGGACAGAGAAAGGCCTGAGCTCTGGAGAGCAAAGGCTGTGCTTTGGGATTTGTGTCTCCCTCTGCCCCATGACTGCTTCTTCCAGTGCTGGCTTGGACCATTCATTCAGACCCACAGTGCTCTTCTGGCTTTCATTTGACACACCAAACTAGAAAAGGGCTTACAACCACATTTATTAATAACCTCACCTGACTGCAGTCACACTCGGCATTAGGGTTATTTACAGGATGATTCAATTCCATCATAATTCACAGGCTTTTATGGCTCAGACAAACACAGACTACAGTAATTTGCCATTGAATAATAGAATTAGTTTAATTTAATCATGATTAAAGACATAAATTGCTCATGACAAAATTAAACCCGGGGAGAGGGGGTGTAAGAGCTATGCAAGTCACCCCAGTGCACTGAGCTCCCCATTACAGTATGAATACCAAGAACTGTCCTCTGGGAACAGACAACTGGTGCAATTCCTGGAGTGGGCAGAGCCCTCAAACACCCATAAGCACAAAAGATCCTTCAGATTTATATCCCAGTAAAATAAGTTAGTGGTAACAATCTACTAAGGGAAAAAAACCAGAGGTGCCACCCCTGTGAAATGACCAGTACGTTGTGATACAATCTACTTTTCATATTTGCTATTGTATGTTTGTGTGGCAATTTGGGATCACATACCTGTGGTTTCTCCATTCCAGAAAGAATGTCTTGAACCCTTTTTGTTTCTGAATCAAATTCTGTAAAATAGAGAAGTGGAAAGAGGAAGATAAATAAATTACCAAAATCAAACAAAAATTTCAGTTACATCAATAATTCTTTTGGAATTTCTAAATGGGGGAGGGAGACAGACAGACATTACCTGCATATAAGCATCAGCTGCCTTGTGAATTAAAAGAGAAAAAGGAGGGAATGAAACTTCCAGTAATTGCAGATGCTCAGAAATGTGAGACTATTTGTAGAGGTGTTCTCCACAAACAGTGCTATTAATTGTGATCTGCATTCAGAGAGTAAAACCACCCTGTTTCCAGAACTCAGTTGTGAAAGAAGCCCAGGGGTTTCTCAGTTCCTGCTGAACCTAACCCTGGTTTGTTAACCCACCCTCACTCCAGGAGCTGCAGACTGGGCTGTCCCCCTGCCCACCAGGGCTCTGGAGAGGAAAGTGTCCTTGTCCCATGGGAAAACCCTGGAGAGCCACACAGGTGCCTGCCCTGAACCCCATCACCTGTCCTTAAATTGGGTACTGCCCAAAGCTCTTTTACAGCCACCTTCCAACTGTGGAGGCAATAAAGTGATGCGAGGCAAATTCCAAAGTCTGACCAGCAGCCCTCCATCCTCCCTGCCTGAGCCTTGTGCCTGGTATTTGCTACACAGAGGTACCCCCAGGCTGTGAAATGCTCCCCCTAAATTAGAGGGATAATTGTGCAGAAGGTGCTGCAGAGGCCATCCTCTGAGCAGTGGAATCAGTGAGTCTTTCCCTCATCCTCCCCCTCAAAACAATCTTGAGGTAAAACATCAGCTTAGAGTAATGAGGTGACACAAAGCAGCTTTATTCCTTTTGGACGACAACACAGAGAGGCCTCACTTTCCACTACAGTATTCTCTAATGGAAAACCAGGAACATATTTTCCTGTTTTTTGGATTTTTCTTTTTTAAAATGTTAATGCAAAAACTTTGCTCACCAAAGCAGAACATATCTCACCTAAAGCAAAATGAGCCAGATGTACTTGGCATAGGAAGCAAAAAACATTAATAAACAGGTGGGATCAGATCAACAGCTTTCACTAATGATTCCCCCAAAACCTGACCTACTTCTCGTAGCCCAAGAATGTGTCTTTATTTTTGTCTGTGACCTGCTTTAAAAAAGTAGATCTTCTTTTTAAAAATTCCATGTGCTCAGCTGCCAAAAAATGGAATTGGCTGAATGCTGATGGCAGAATTCCAGTGTAAATGCCCATCTCTCCCTACAAGAATGCACCTTGGTGTGGACTGGGAATGACAGATCTCCTGCTGCACATTCCTGGATTCCTTTTAGTCCCAGCCACTTGGAAAAGAAAGGAGTAGTAATATTTCAGGAGAAGTTGAGGATAGCAAGATTTTTTTTCCATAGCAGACAACCCTCAGAGTGTATTATAAAGAGCATAAACCAGCAGGATTGAGCCAAAATATGATAATACTGATTTCAAAATTACACAGATGGACTAAAATGGCTAAGGAAAAGGCTGAGATGCTGATCCAAGTGAAAAAGTCAGAATTTGGGCTGTTTCAGAATGCAGGGCTCCTTTCAGCATCAGTAAAGAAGTTGAACTGTGCCACAAAAGCCTGGAGTCAGATCTGCACACTGTGGAGATCCTGTGGGCTTATCTCGAAGGGATGCTAATCAGAAGCAGCTTCTGCAGCTCTGAGTGTAACAAAAAAGCTGCTACTATTTTATCGAAAGTTTATGGTTATTATGTCACCCCTAATTACAACCCCCAGAAGCTGAGCGTGAATCACTCTCAACCTTAAATCCCAAACATGTGGACTGAATTTTCTTTCCTCTCTCTGCTTTCTAGCAAAGATGCTCTGTCACACTGAGCAGGAGAGGAAAACAAACCCTGAAGCCCAAAGAAATCTCATTTCCCTCTCCCATGAAAGGTGATTGCTTTGTACAGTCCTCTGACCCCCGGCAGGTCAGGGCTGAGGGTTCAAACTGCTCCAGGCACAGGAACCGACTCCAAGACTTAAGGGAGGTGGCTATGCCCAGCAAATTAATAAGAATTTAATTACTTCAGTCAAACTTCTCAATTAAGTGTGGTACTCAGAATTTCTTACATTGGTGACACAACTACGTATCATGCTCACACAGAGAAGGCTCTGGGTACCAGATACAGAAGCCTTGGGCTCTTACAGACATGTGGACATTTATGTGGTCAATATGGACCAAGTCCATATGTCACCAAGTGTTTATACTGATAAGCTGGAGGTGGAAGAAGACAATTCGTCTTCAAAGACTTTGGGGAGAGGCAGAGAGGGAATGGGATACATATCACAAATTATGTCCCATGCAAATAAAGCAAATATTAATGGCAGAAAGCAATAAAAACCCACAAGCAATGTCTGTAACAGCATCAGAGAACATTGCAGGCTGGAAGGGGATCTCAGGAGTGGTTATCAAGAATTACAGTATTTCAAATACCTAGTTTCCCATTTCAAGAGCCGCAAAAAAAAAATCTCAGGCTTCTGTGGATGGCTGACTTCCTTTCTGTAATAAACATGATTATTCACAGTCTCCTGAGCTAGACTAAGCTAAGGAGAACGAGACCAGTCTCCAACCCCTCCCTCAGTAGGGAAGTTGCTCTGACCTACCAATTTCTCTCCAGTATCAAGCTCAACATCTTCCTTCCAAGCCAACAAAGAGTAGAAAGCCTTCTGAAATAGAAGACAATAGAGAAGGAAAGAAACCATCTGATATGCTCTATCTGATAGCACAGAGCTGCTGGAAGGCCTTTCCTCCTGGCTCTCTGTTGTAACTCAGCAGCCACCAAAGACTGCACTCTAGATCAGCTCACTGGAGCATTCAGGGACAAGGAGATGAGCATCTGCTGGGCATCACAGATGCAGTGGTGGGAAAGTGGGCAAGAACAGCAGCAAGAAATGAGCAAGTCTTGATGTAAAACAGGAGACCTGGGTTCAAAAAAACTACCAGGAACTGCTCAGGAAAGGTGGTGGGTGGCTGAGCATGATTCACCCACCGGGCACTAATTGTCCCTGAATAACAGACAGTTGATTTACATTTCAGTCTTGGCCCCTTCTTCTCCCTGAGCTGATTGAGCACTGAGTATCTGCCAGGAAGACAGAAAATCCCTGTATGTCAAATCCCCCAAATGCTGGGGCTTGCAGGGGCAGACAGCAGGAGCTGCTTTCCTCCCTTGCCATCAGGAACAGAAGCCCAGTCACATCAAGGAAGAGCCCAACTAACACTTCAGGTCATTGTCCCATTTTAACTTCTCCTCTCAACATCTGTTCCCCACATCTGTCATGGCAAAACCCTTCCTCCTAGGAGGAAGCTGGGGGTGGAGATGAATTCCTTGTGAATGCTCAATGGGGTCCTCTGAGGGACAGCACAAAAATCTCAGTTACCCTGCTAATCTCTCTGTATGAGAGATACTACAGCACTCCCAAGCTACAGCATTAGGTTCTAATTCCTAGGCTGTGGGTTCTTTGGATTCAATATTTCAGACCAATCTTTTATTGCAGAAAAGCCAGCTGAAAGACCTGGACCACATCAAATCCTCTCTTTTTCCAGTGTTTTGAATCATAAACAAAACTCTGTAGATACAAACAGCAGTAAATGCCCCTAAAAACTAAACACTTTCTCAGCAGCTGTTTGGTGCTAACAGGGTTTCAGTGTCAAGTCTTGCTGAACTGAAGCCTTTTATTCTATGCTTCTGTTAGCCCATGTCTATGTTCCTTTCTGCACGTACAGCACAAATATAATTTTCAGACCTTTCCAACCATACTTTTAAACACCAAGCACAGCTTTAAAAAACAGGGGGAAAAAATGTCAGTTCAAGGTAAGTTTGAAGTTTCCATCAATAGTTTACAAGTTTGCATGAACAGCAGCTGTATATGTAAATGGTTTGAAATAGCTAAAAGCTCTAAACTAATTAAGATTTTCCCATTGCAAATACACATTTTAGGTTTGTTCTGCATTCTTTCCTTCGAAGAGAGGAAAAGGTCCAGCTCAAGACTTAGCTTCTGGCCACAGAAAGTATTTACTGTTTCAACAGCCTTTCCATTCCAAGGGAATGACATCAGCACTAGCACGTTGCAAACTCTGAGTCTAATTCTCAAGCAGAGCCTCATGCTCACAGATATGCCAGTCATAACATGACATGCTTTCTCAGAATTTGTTCCAGATTTATCGGGGCTGTGACCAGCTTTAATGCTGGGAAAGATCTTTCATCAGTCACGTACAGCACAACCTACAGCCCCCAAGAAAATGAACCCTTTAAAACACAGCCCAGCTCCTCTGTGAGCTGCCTGCTGATGTCAAAGCTTAAGACACCAAGAAGAGCACATACAGACTTTCAGGGAATTGCAGAAATATAAGTTAAAGAGCTCCTTGTACAAGAACAAACCTAAAGCTGCAGATATCATGCAGCAGCTGAGTCACAGGAACAGAGGGGATGTGACACTGTCACTGAGTCCATCCTCCTACACTGAAACATGATCATCTAAACCCAAACCATTTCTTTGAGATGACTCCCTAACCCATTTTTCCAAAATAAATGACAATTAAATAAATGACCTCCTGCCCCATGATCATGGTAATCTCCAAAGTTCTCAGCTAGGCAAACTATCACAGCATCTAACTCCTCATTACAGGAAAAATCACCTCAACCCTCCCTTCTGTATCTGAAACTTATTCCTTCTTTCCTGCACATCTCCCAGGTGAGTTCATCACCCCTTTGTTCCCACTTTTCATGCACTTGCAGGAATTTCTTCCTTTAACAAAACAAGCTCATTTCTCCTGTCATACCTGTCTTTGAGAGACCCCACCTGCTGCTGTTCTCTGCCATGTTTTTAAATTTGTCTCCATCCTTCTGGAGGTGTGGCACAGCCCTGCCCACCATGTGCCAGCTGAGGTCCTGGCAGCACCAAAACCAGGGACCCATTTACAGAACTTGCTTAGAAGTTTCCTCTTCTCTTTGCCTACAGAATAACTTGACTCTTGGGGTTTGTAATCTCCTATTTCTCCCAGAACTACCACTTAACTAAAAGAACAGCAAGTTTGAGAACAACTACCTGCAGTGCAGTACATGGCTCTTGCCTTGATCAAACCTCTTCTTTAAAGGCCATTACAGAGCTCTCCTTCTGTCTTGTCCTCCTTCCCTGACCCATCAAGCACTCTCAACCCCATCAGAGCCTGATATGGATTATAATTTAATGAGCCTCAATCCTTATTCCATCCTTCAAGCCCTTAATGAAAATATTGAATAAAATTAGACCTAGGACAAATTCCTGCCTAATCCAGTTTGATGTAGCTCTCCAGTCTGTCAGGGAGGCAGCCCAGGACAGGGCAGGGTCATGGATAAACTGCCAGGCTACTGCTGGCTGACAGATGTGACATTGGAAAGGACAAATCCAGTGTCACACTGAACACACACGGCTTTAAAAACTCTTCCCACCACCACTTCCCTGCCCAGGCAGAACAGGGAGCCCTTCAGAATAGAAAACTTTTAAAAAGAAAAAAGTTATAATAAAAACAGTCAATCACACCATGTGAACCTATAATACACCAAGGAAGATTATTAATTAAGCCTGAACGAGATTTCTAAATGTTAAATATTTCATATTTCTGTTCATTACATGAAAGCTAATAAAAATCACCAATGATAAAACACAACTATGGCTCCCCTGACAAAGGTAGAAAGATTGATGCTATCCAACTTTAGATACAATTGTTAAAATATGTTCTAATTCTTTAAAAATTGCTGTGCATGAACTTATGGCAATTTTTCCACTTCTAAGTGCCTTCCCTCTCTTGCTACCTGATTTCTCCAGCTAACATACCTTAATGTCTGGGAGCTTATCCTTCATTATTTATCCTGAAAGACCAAACCATGTATAGATAGTAAAAAAACCCCAAACCCCACCACCAACAACAAAAACCCAACTCCAAATCACTCTGAATAATTTGAAGACAAATAGAACAAGCCCCCTGTATACAATCCAGACAGGCACATTTTCAGATGTAAAATCAGAAAAATCAAATCTCTAGTCATCCTGATTCACTGGGACAATAAAGCCAAGGATGACTGAAGTGCTTTGCCTCAACACCCCTGTGATTCAGGCATGAATTTAATCCCACGCTTCAGAGATGTCCTCCCCACGGTCTGTATCTATTGACCTGCTAGTTTCACCTTGACTGCTTCAGTATCCTATTGTCCATGGGACAGGATACTCCAAAATACCTGGAGTGCAAATTCACAGCTCATCCTTCTTTAACCAAAGAGGACTTGGGTCAGGATCAGATGTGGAAGCATTCAGATGTACATAATGAAGTCAACTGGGCTAAAAGGTGTTTTAACAACAAATGTAAGGGTATCCAATCCTCCCTGCCCCCCATTATTGTTTGATCTATGTTTTTCAAAGGGATGGAAGAACAAAAATAAGATCAGTAGCAACCAGTAAGGGAAATAAAAGGCTGGATGCAAGGGACAAATGGAGGGTAAGTGACATGTTGGGTTTGTTTTTCTCTGCTTCTTCACTGCTACTGCTGGAAGACAGCAAAAACAACTCCTACTTTACTGGCTGGAGATCTGAGTGAATTCCTACTGTGAACACGCAGTTGGTCCATTAGAAGGCAGAAAAGGGCTTTCTTAGTAAAATACAGCAACCCCCCATCTCCATCACATACATTTGACATCTTGAGCGAGCGCTTTGTACATCTCCCAAAGCAGATAACAGAGGCAGTGCACTGTGGATGGCTGCAGCTGCCTGGGTTTGAAGGAACACCAAATCAAACAGTGACATAACCCACAGAAACAGAGGAAGCCCAAGCTGAATCTGCTGGAAAAACAAACCACTTACACACAGGACCTCCTCTTGGAGCGCTCTCTTTTCATCATTTCGACCTGCTTTAGCTCCTCTGTGTCAAAATATTTTTTCTTTTTATTTTCAGCAGCTTCCCTTTTGCTATTCTGTTACAGCAGCTCACACAGCATGTGAGGTTGGGAAGACAGTAAAAGCCTTGCAGATAAACCAAGCAGTGTCTACCCCTCCATCTTTTGGTCAAGTATTTGACAAAGAGACTGAAAGTCCCTCCTAAAACTTTGCTGGAGCTCCTGACTCTCATTTTCCAGGTATAAGGCTGATGTTTTGTTCTCACTACAAACTTTGCCAACAAACCGTAACCTTTTCGTAGGAACAACGATGTTCTTCACACTCCTAGGAATTTTGTACAATAGTTGGGATGCATGGAATTTCCTTACACTTAATTCCTTCCATTTATTTCTGTGCTGCTTCATGCTTTGTCCCTCTCATTTCTTCTCATTCCCTGTGACTGCCTGTCCAGCCTTTGCCACACTCAAGGGTTGTTCTCCAGGCTGAGGAACCCAGTGGTCATTCAGGAGAGGATGTAACTTCTGCAGAGTTGCACCTTGCTGTCACCAGCATCCCGGGCTGCCACAAGTGACATGGCCATAAAAACTCCAGAGGCTTTCCCAGCGCAAAGGAGGAGCAGGGGATGGTCTGCAGCATGGCTGAGATGCTCATACTCCTTAAAATGTGAAACTGGCTCAAAAGGATGTCTGACACAGGCATGAAATTACACCATCTGGCATTTACAGAGAGATTTTCTCTCCAAAAGTAAAGGTTCCCTTCAGCCCTGGCACCTCACTGTCACAGCCAGGCAAAGCGAGAGCCTGAGCATCATGAACACAGTGAAAGGAGTCTAACAGCTCCTCCTTGCACTGACAAAAAGCACAAGTTTGACAGCACCAAGGATTAGTCTTTTCTTCCCAACTGGGTCATTGACAGCTCCACTGCAACCCATCACAGGTGTGGCTTTGTCACTCCTGAGTGCCCCTGATGGGACAGCCACACCAAGTCCTGCTGGGGCAGAGGTGAGTCCTGCACTCTCAAAGAACTGAGGTGGAAAGCATAATACTGAATGAACACAGAGTGGCAAGTCTCCAGTGTACCAGTCTGGCCTTTAAAATCCTGTGTCTGCTGCCCCATGCCCATGAGGAAATATTTTTCTCTGAAATACCATCCCCAGTGTAGGGGGACAATGGCACCAGTATTGAACACAAAATAAAACGAACTTACTTCTTGACATTCAAAAACATGACCATAGGCAATTCTGGCCATAAAACCCTTTGCTAATCTGCCTATTACACAATAAGAGCATTTTCCTGATCAAACACAAAACTAGCAAAATAACCTGCAGAACTGCATATTTGCACAGAAAAACAATCACACAGCACAGCCAAAACAGACTCCACAGGAGTTCCAAACTTGCTGGGGATTAAACAGAGCACCTCAGCCAAAATTAACAACTTCCTTGGCAGTGAACCTCATAAAGCCACTGAGTTTGCTACAACAATAGGAAGGCAGCAGAGCACTTCCCCAATGCAGAGGCAAAACAGAACCCACCATGAACTAAAAAAATTACTAGAAAATAACTGCAGGCCAAATTTTGCCCTCACTCACAACTCCTCAGCCTTGCTCGAATGAAAGAAGAAATGCCTTCAGATTTCATGGTGGGCAATGCAAAGTGCTTTGGGATGCATAACCCATTATTTTAGTCTCAAGAGCACAGTCAGAGCAAAGCAAGCTATTCATCCTCTATGAGAAAGCAAGCACGGAAAACTTGCCCTAAAATAGGATAAAAGTAGAAAATGTGCCATCCTTTCAATGTTCTTGGTTTTTGTCTAAGCATTTACATTAAAGCAGAAATTTTATTTCTATGCACTACTTACACTATTTGTACATCTAATTCCATAGGAAAAAAAAGTTGGGTGTTTTTTTTTTTAAATACAACCATTTCAAATCATGGTGCTAGAAAGACAAAGATTTTTCATGAAGACTGCACTGGGATTTTTCAATAGGAACCCAGTGAGGGGCTGCAGTTACAACATTCCTTGAAGGAACCACAATCTAAGCTCCTCTGTCACCAATGTAAATTGCTGACCTATTTTCCCATATTAAGAGTATGATACAATGTAATTGCAGTGAGCATGGAGGAGATCACAATAGTCCCAGAAACCAAATAACATTTTTCTCTCTCCCCAGCCCAGGCACCAGAGCTCAGAGATGAGGGAAGGCAAAGAGCTTCCCCTCCCTTCTTTAAATCAACCCAAACACCTACAGATTGACAGCAGAACAGAAATAAATTATCATCTTCATGACAGATGACAATCAACTGACTCCAGCAATCCCAGCCTAAACTGTTTTATAGTCATGTCTGAAGGATGAACTATGACTCTATGAGCTAGAAGGGTATTAAACAGAACATTTAATAAAGACTGGGGGCTAAATTTCTAAAATGCAGAAATCAAAAAGGCTGATGTAATCTTATCTGTGCCCTCTCATGTCTGAGATAGGAAAAATGAGCTCAAGAATGTTTAAAAAACCTGATCTATAATGTCTGTACCAACTTCCTACCTAGTGAGCTGGAAGAAGTGCATGGGCAATTAGCAGTCCTGCATGAGACGAGGACAAAATGTGATCTTGGATACTGGCACAACCAGTTTCACGACTAAGAACCCTTCCAAATATTTAAAATATTTCACAGAAATATTCACCTGATTACTTCTTGCTGGGAAGGATTCAACAAAGCTACAGGAATTTCAGCTCATTCTGGATTTTATTGCCAAGATGAAATTCAGGCACAAGTCACATGAATCATAGTAAATCAAAGCAGCTGCTTCTAAGCACTGCTCCTTAGAGGGAAAAAAAAAAGCCAAGAATAAAAAAACAACACAAAAACCAAACTCAAGCTTCAGGACACAATATTTTATAATAAACCTTGGAGAAAACTGAAATGGCTGCTTCATTTTAGAACAGTGTTTATCCTTTCTGTTAACTGAAACACTCAAAGCATCACCCTGCATTAAGATTCTTCCTCCCCTTAAAAGCAAATACACTGAAGGTCACAAAAACTTTAGAAATCTAATTCCACCCTTCCTCATAAAAGGAAGAGTAACCTATGGGGTTTGAAGCACAGCCTAAGGGAGTTCAGTAAACAAATCCCATTAACTTCAGGGGGACATGAAATTTCATTTCACCACCTCTGCAAATCCAGCTGGAAATACAGACCGACATTGTTCAGAACATCTGGCAATACAAATAAGTGTTGTTCATTAAATCATTAGACTTAAACCCATTTTACTTTTTATAGTCTGGAGGGAAGAAATGTTCTACCTCTTCCCTATAAAAACCCTCTCCCTTTTGGCTCCACGTCCCAGGTATTGCCAAATAAGGGAAACACTGTTCCCTTCCTTTGTTGGTGGTCCATGTTATCTCCTCCTAACTGGTGAGGATACATTGCTTATCTCGCTCTGAAGCGCCGAGATCTTGGTGTAACTCTTCTCCCTGTCACAGGCATTTAATCAGCAAGCATTTAAGCAGGATGAAAATGTACTTTGTACAGTTTTTTTTTTCCTGTTGGGTGGGTATCCATAAATTGTGTAAACTCCTAGGAAAAAGGTTCAGATTTCAGTCTTCTGGATTTGACTGTCTGTTGCAGCAGAAGCTGCAAATTCTTGAGATAATATGAAGATCCTCTGGGGGAAGAGGTTGTGCCTTACGTCATTTAGAACTGACTTCCTGATAAATGATGGAGCAGACAGCTTATCCACCTCGCCCTGCCAAGGAGATCCTGCTGGCAAAATGAGGCAAGGGAGGAATAAAGCAGATGAGAGCCTACAGAAACTGATCAGGATTGGGAAAAACAGCTTTGAGGTATAACACCAGCCACTGCCAGAAGGGTTTATAAACCCTAATAAGGTCAAACACGAGCCCTGGAGGCTGATTTCCCCACTCTTTACTAGATATGCTCTGCATATTTCTCAATAGACTTTGAGCTGTGTTTCCTCTAGTTAGCACACTTAGGAAGATTAGGGAGCTTCTAATGAGATGTATTTTGTTACAGCTGCTGTGATGAGACTGAAAAATGTAACCAGAACCCTGTTGACCCATTCTGCCCCATGGATGGCTCAGAGCACCTCATAACCACACTGGATCATTTGTATCCACACTCCCCTCGCGTTCTCTTTGCATTTCAGGTACAAAAAGTTTGAATAAAACCAAGTTTGAGGCATTTCCATTTGCCTTTAAAAACAGCTGACAGCTGAGAATATTTTCCAATTAAATTAGGAGATGCTCCCACTTACAATCCCTTATCTACAACTTCTGGTGCCGAAGTTATGAAGCTGGTTCTTTAGTCTTTCAAGGTAAGTGAATATAAATAGAGTCTATCTCCTCTCTCCTTGTGTCAGCCCTTCCCATCTTGTAGAACTCTGTGCTAACAAAGAAGTGTGACCATAAATAAGGTGGGACGGCCATGGCATTCAAGGCTTCCCATAAACTTTGGGTTTGCTCCTGCAATATGGATACAGCAAGAGAATACCTCCCTGTTTGTCACAGGTGATATGGGGACAAGATTTTGCAGGCTGGAAAATTCCTGGAAATTATCTGCACACAGACAACTTCTGGGAAAGAGCTGGTCAAGATGCCTGAGAAGGAAGTACCCACAGACAGCTCAAAGCAAAACACTGCTGGGTTTGGAACCGGGCAAAGCTGTGGGAGAGACGAGGAGTGCACTGGGCATGGACTTGCTTTCCAGCACCGTTTGTGATATTTAGCTTTTACCTTCCTCCATCAAAGCCCTCATGGCATAAGTTAAGCTTCAAGACAGCAGAGGAAACAGATTTGTTTCTCTCCCTCAAGAGAGTGTATTTCAGTGATGCTGGATAAACATTTCAGTCATTCTTTTTGCTGAAGAAAAGTCACGAATTAAACCTGATCTGGATAAATTCTTGCAGGCACACAGACTGACATGTACTTGGGAATGTACTCTACCTGAACTGTGCAATATGTTTCTAATACAGCCATCAGTCCATATGAAGCTCACTTAAGTAGTTACTTTATGTGACAATTAGGCAAAAATATCATTTGGAGAGAATCTGTGTGACCCAGCTAACGGAGTTCAAGCTGGAACACAAAGGTGTATCTGACACTCATAACCACTTTGTTTATTGCCTGAAAGAGCAATTCACAGCCTATTATTTTGGAGAAAAAAAACAAGGATAAAGACTGTTGAAGGAGCAGGCATATTTCCAAATAGAAACAAACAAAAGCAGAAGATCAGTCATTATGTGGGAAATAAGGTCAAGGCACGAGAATATCACACTGGAAATTCTGGGTGTTGCAAATGAACACTGGTTTCTCAAGTTGAGACTATGCCCTAATTAATACATCTTATTTCCTCTCATGCATTAAAACTTACAGGAAAACAGCACAGAGCACTCACTATTTCTAATGAGATATAAGTCTGAAAAATTCAGACAAGTAGTATTAATGGCTAAAACTATTAAAAATGCAGTAGGAACAGTAACACCATTTAGATTTCATGTATGATGCTGATCTATGCTCTCAGGATTTAACACGTCTCCGGTTCCACTAAATATTATGTTTCATGTTGCATTATTTGGTATAATACTAAAATTCATTTAACCTAACAGATGTACTTTACTCTTCCATGTGTTCTTTTCAATATTATTAATAAAATCCTGGTGTCAGTTTTGACAAGTTGTTTTCAGGAGACAATCTTATTGAAACAACTTATTTCATAGAAGCAAATACATTTAGGGATACCAGAGAAGCTGCATTTAATGTAGGGATATTTTGGATGGCAGCAGAAAAAAAAACGTAAGACAAATTTCATCTGCAGAACATTTCTACATTGGTGTAACAAATATCCACTAACATGTACCAAATCATCAGTTCCTGGCTAAAAGTACATAAAATTTACATGTATTGCCAGTGTTTCTCAACCTCTTTGCTTACATGGACCAAAAGTGATGCAACTACTCTTTTAAGCTTTTAAATCTATAGGATATACAGGCACAGACAAATGTATGACTCAATAAGCAAATGGATTCAGGACCAAAATAGAAAAGAATTGACAGGATCTAGAATGAGTAAGAAGAGGAACTTCGCCTGGTTCCTGTCTGCCCTGAATCACAGCTCCTACAATTTCCCTTTAATTCACAGGCTCTGGATTAAAACAACAACTTAATACAGTTAAACAAAAATAGAAAAAAACCCACGTTTTTCCTAAGTATATTTAAATGTTACATGGAAGAGTCAGAGAGAACAGGATGGGGCTGTACCAAGAATGTCTCAGCTCTGGTTTCATACGTCATCCACTCTGCATCACTCACTGGCAGCTTGCAGAGCACATCCCACCCCACTCAGGGATACCTGAGAATACTTCTCCACCTCAGAACTTCCGCTTTGCAAAGTTAAGTATCTATTTTAAAATGTTTTCAAATTAAAACCACCATTGTCAGGAAGTTCTCTTGCCAAGCCTGTTTTCTGTGTATTCCCAGTGCATTCCCCTCAAAGAAATGAGCACAAAGTGCTACCCACACCTCCTGAGAAACTTTGAGCAGCAGGAATTTGAAGCCATGGTTTTCACCTTTCAGAGTATCTGGAGGCTGCTTCAATGCACAGAATCAGATTTACAAAACCTCCACAATAGGCTAGCAACACCTCTGAGGCTTGCACCCATATGACAATTTATGATCTGTCAATAGTCTACAAGAACTCTTTGAACTATTAATTGATTCTAATGTTTTTTCCTCCCTTCTTTGCATGTAAAGCACATCAGTGCCAAGTGCAGGAAAGCAGCTGCTCAGAGCAGAGTCAGTGCTCCTCACTGGGAAAGCAAACGTGCTTTTCAAAGCTGGGTTAGATGAGTTCATAGACAGCAGAGCAGGTCAGTGAGAGGGCACCCAGAGGGCTGGGCAGGACTCGACCCTCCCAGGGGCCTGGCAGCTCTGGATGCTGCTGGAGGAGCCAGGAGCAGCGTGCGTGGGACGCGTTCAGGTTCACAGGCTCCTCCTCAGCATCATCTTCATCACACTCCTGGAAGCCCCTAGAAGGGCTCCTGATCTGAAGCCAGATCTTCTCAAACGAGGACAACGACTTCTTTAGGAATGCTTTCACAAAGGCACACGCAACCGGCCTGGAGCCACCTCCCTGCCCAGGCTGGCTCTGTTTGTTCTGGCTCCCAGCTCCCACCCAGCTCCTGCACAGGATGCACACAACAATCCATTGCCTGCTCCCCACTTTCAACCACTTGAAGTTTAATTTTGGCTGCCTTAAGCTCTTCAAACTTCAATAAGGATTTTAAAAAAATTATCTCATTTGATGAGAGGAAAAAAAAATCGGTATTTTATAAGGAAATAGGCAAAACCATTGTCAGAATGCTCCAAATGGATTGTGTTCCCACAGTACTTGCAGCCACACACAGAACTTCTTGAACTACCAGATCACTGCACGACCAAGAAGGGAGCCACTGAGTGCATGAGAAGGAAGTGACTCAGACTGAAATTCATAAAGGACAGCATGAATGGGACAGGATTTCCGCTTACAGCTCTTTTTACATGGCAAGGCTCCTTTACAAAAAAAAAAACCCAACCCACAAGAAACCCAACCCTCCTCTCTCCTCTCCCATTCAGTTTTTAAAACAGCTCTGTGGAAAAGCTCCAATATGGATTTCAAATCAGAATCCCAGTATCGTATCTCCACGCCATCCACCTGTACAAGACACCATCCATCATCCCACCAGACACACTCAGAAGAACTGCTAAATTTTCAGTCAGTTATAAGCAGTTTCCTTTTTTTGTTTTTGGCCTTAAAACAGCCTATTTCCAATAGAAGTAGAAATCTTTGCTTACAAGTTTACCACCCAACAGAGCATGATGCAGTCAATGGAAAAGGTCAGAACTGAATTTATATCCCTAACTGAAACCGTAAAGTTCCTGGTAACAAGAGGATGTTGCTATGTTATAGAACCACCCTGGGATAAAGGTACATTATAGAAGCACCAACTTATTTTTAATGTACCATCAAGCTGCACACAGCACAGAGGTGCACAGGCTGGATCCACAAATGGAGAGGTGACTGAACAAAAGTACTCCAGACTAATTTACTTAATTTCAAGTACTGATCACATTCAGAATTGATGATCTATAACCCCATTTCTCCTGTCAGTGGCGAAGCAGATTTTTGGGGAAACCTTCTTTCTTTTAATATTGGAATGAAGCCAAAAGTTATTGAGATATGGCAGAATTTTCTTCGAATGCTTACTCAAATTTCATGGGCATAATACATGAAGTGAGAACAGATTTAGATGGAAAAGTACATTTTTAAGTTAAATATCATATGTACTGGGATTTTTCAGGGAAAAGCGTCCAGTTGTCCTTGCATTGTACACTGGACATTTCTTCAATATTAATTCACATGATCCCAGAATGGTTTGGGTTGAACTCCAAAGATCCTCTTGTTCTTCCTCCTGCCATGGGCAGGGACACCTTCCACTATCCCAGGCTGCTCCCTGCCCCTTCCTACCTGGCTTTAGACACTCCCAGGAATGGGGCAGCCACAGCTTCTCTGAGCATTCTGGGCATTCTCTGACAGGGAAGAATTCCTCCCCAATATCCCATCTAACCCTGGCCTCTCTCAGTTTAAAGCCATTTGCCCTGTCCTGTCACTCCATGCCCTTGCCAAAAGCCTTTCCAGCTCTCTTGTAACCTCTTCAGGGGCTCCAAGGTCTCTCCCCTTCTCCAGGCTCATCCCTCTCAGTCTGTAGGGACAAGGAAGGTGCTGCAGCCCCCGTACTGTTCCTGCAGCACTGAATAACCTCAGCCACAGCAGAGCGGGTATGCTAGGAAGGAGCAACACACCCCGCAGAGAAATCACTACCAAGAAACAAGGAGCAGGACAAACATCAGCTTAAGCACAGGGGCAGCAAATCCAAGGACAGAAACTCCCATCTTCCCTGTCACAAATGTGCCTGTGTGGATCATCTTTCTCTGCTGATTAAAGCAGACACTCCAACTGTCTCTCTGAGCATCAGCTCAGGAGCAGCTGGGACTGCTAGGAGAGGTGTCCCTGGCAAGCTCCCACCCACGCTTCCAGCACTGAGGCAGCTCCCAAACTTTGCTTCAGGCAGCCCAATCCCTCAGGACAGCAATCAGTGTCAGGCTGTAGCACTGTGTGCCAACACAGGCTGCTCCCTGCAGCAAGCAGAGCTGAGCCTGTGCAAGCGCCTGCTCCAGCTGTGTCCGGGGATCCTAAAGCCCCCTTTGCCAGCAGCTGGATCCCAGGATTGCTCCATCATCCAAACACCCAAAAGAAGCCAGCTCCACTGCAGGAGCACACACACCCCACAGCCAGATAGGAAATGACAGGCCATCAAGCATATCACAAAACGAGTTTAAAAATTCACACAAACAAAGCCCTCAGCTCCAGCTCTCCTTCACCATAGTCCAAGTTTTACTGCAAATTCATGCATTCCTATTTCCCTCCTAAAGAGTTTTTTTTGGTTAAGTGGTTTTTTAAATAAAGACTTCTCCACAAGTTTTATACATATATATACACATTTTTGTATATTTATGTATCTAAAAATAGGTTTTCCATGCTATTTCCATGCAATTTTGGAAGCAGCCACACAGCACCATGAAGTTTTTAACTATAAGCAGGCTTGAACAGATACACATCCACAAAATCTGTCAGTTTAAACCCCTTTGCTACTTGTTGCTTCTGACACATGCATTTTTTCTGGCTATTCTAAAAACTGTAATCTTAGCATCATAAATCAAATTAGCAACTGTACCCAGACTGCTGTTAACTCTCACCCTAACTACCTGTATGGTCAGGCTAGTCAGGTATTCATTAATAAATCCCCAAATAAACAAGAAGAAACAGAGAAGGTAAATAAAAAGTGACAGATATGATTAAAAGCTTGTAAACATCAAGTGGGAACTTATTTAAGGAAGCTGTTTGATGAGAGCCTTTAAGAAATCTTTGTGACCTTTCTGCAGAAATTTGCATGTAGGTTTACATGTATAATAATACACTTATGTCAAAAACCTCATATTTCAGTCCACAGTATCTGGCTGTGGTTTTGATTTTTTTATTTTCCTTTTAATATGAAAAAAATTCTCCAATTCCTGCTTTGGCCATGGACTTGCTGCAGAGTAGCTGATGTGACTCCAGGGCTGCCACTTCCATGTGCAGATGCAGAATCCAATTTTAAAAGGCAGGAGGGTGGGACAAGGGATGCTTATTTGCACAGCCTCCTGTTAGGGACTTTTCCACAGCTGGGGGAGGACTCCATCCCTTGCTGTTCCCAGTCTGAAGGCACTCTCTGGCTGACAAGACTGCATGTGCTGTAGCCTTGACTCCCCTGATTTTCTTGGCATTTTTAAAGCGCTCGTGCTCTTCAGCTGCAGCAAAGCAGACCAGTCCAAGGCAACAAACTGGACAACCACAAGGGCTGCAGGAAAGCCTTAGGCAAGATGCTTTTAAATTATTTCTAGATTATTTCAGAAGTGATCTGCCAGGTTGACTCAGTACCCACTGAACCAATATTGTAAGGCTATACTTTTTTCACACACGTGCTTCAAACACCTCATGTATTCCAACTCAAATAAACACCTATATATAAATAAAAATACTGAAGTTCACATAAGCTGATTGGCAAGAAATAACTAGAAAGCCTAAAGCAGTGATTCATTTTCTTGGATTACAGCATTCCAAAACACAGCTCCTTGCTAATTCTAAAGACCCTGAAGCACGTCTGCAAATCCTCGTTCCTTACCGTGCCAGCAGCATTTTTTCCTTCACTTTGGTCGTTGATACAGTTAATTTTCTTAACTATTTATTTCAGTTATGTCTCACATGTGGAAGTACAGAGCCATATAAATATACAGTATAGATAGATAATGGAAAACCTATGTTTTATGCAAAAATTAACTTAAGCTCCTTCAGAGTGTGCTACATTATGAATACCCGGGACACACTGCTTTGGTTACTGCATCAAAGTTTGTTCAGGCAAAGAGACAACCAGAGAGGAGAAAGGCAGGTTGGTAAAAGGGATTATAACAAGTTACTAAACTAAATTTAGGTAGAACTGTGTGCAGAATGGCTTGTGATAAATTAGATTTGATTACAGTAAAGCATTAGATTGTTCATCTAAAGTTTGAAATTTTGAAGTGGCAAGTCTCTGAAAACGCTGAAGAAAATTATTTCAAAAGTAGCCAGATTTATTTGACCTCTATTTCCAATGGCTAACATCAAGAAATTTCTTCTTGGTTTTGTTTTCAACTAATCTTTCACTGAATTTTCACATTAAAAAACCCCTTGGTTTTTCAGTAATCACCTCTAAACTTCCGAATAACTTTATCAGGTTAACCTAGGATATGCAAAATAGTAATTCCTAGCAGTCAGATTTTGGTTATAGCTTAATTGTCCACAAAGATTTTTGTGAAGTGCCAAGATGCCTGTCCAAAAAGCAAAATAAAACCAAGACCTCACCCATAAAACACATTTCTGCTTCCAAAAGATAAAAAGAGAATGATGTTGCATCTACCAAGGGAGCAGTCACAAAAGATGGGGAAGCACTGGGCTCACCTTACAAAACAAACACAGCCCAGCAAGCCCAGCGCTGGTATTTAAGTTCACACCATATTAACGCGTGGGCGGGAGTGTTTCTTGGCACGGCCACTGGATCCATACAGAGGAGGTCACAAGCTGGAAAGGTGCAATAAAAAGGAATTAAAAATAAATAAAACCCTCGTTTTACCATGTGGGTCTTGTTCATTTGACTTTGGGCTGCTCCTTGCTCTGCGCTCCGGTTTCTTCAGGGCCGGGGCTCCCCCGCCGCCGCTGCTCGCCCCGTTGTGGCTCTTGGCGTAACCATTGTACACCGTCGTGCAGCTGCCTATATGGCTCTTGTAGATGGAGGAGGGAGGGCTGTTCAGGCGGTTCTGGCGGTCAATCTGCCTGTCTTTGAGTTTTTTGTGCTGTGGTTTGCTGTACTGATCTTCCCTGGTGATGTAGCTGGACATGCCGTATAGTGGTATGATTTCTGAAACGGGAACAGTTCGCCTGCTTTAACTCAGAGCAACAAAAATCACTTTTTGTTTTCCCCTCCCAGGAAACCAAGTTCCTGGCCATCTCCAAATGAAATTACTACAGGTGTTCCTGGAGATTTTTAAAAGAAAACCTTTTTTTGCCATTATTTTGTGTTAACTGTGCTCCTTTGATGACAGAATTTTACTTTGGCTGAGTGTGTAAAATACTGCTATTAGGATGATGTTTTTCCCCTCCTTTTCAGTCTCTGAAAAGAGACAGTTTCAGGGACACAGATTTCAAGCAAAAATCCAGACAGAACTGATCTTTAGGAAAAAGACTTCATAAGTTCAGAGCAATTTAGCATTTTCTTCCTCAGGGACTGATTGGACAGAACAAGCTGAGATATGCTGGTTTCAAGTTGCCAACCCTGAATTACATGCAATTTAATTTCCCAGTATAAACAGACTTTACAATTGTGTCAGTTGTGCTGCCTAAGGAGAGAACTGCAACATAAAGTAGAAGCTTTGGAAATTAAAACTATCTAAAAAATGTTTGAGAATTATCATAAATATCATGTACACTCTTCAGATACAATAAATACATTAATATTAAATATTAAATACAATTAAATATTAAATACAATCCCCACTTCCCCTCCAAGGACGATTCTTTCTTAACCTAAGGCAGGTCAGCTTGAAGGGAACACAGTATTTTCTAGTTTTTTTCCATAATTCAATCCTCTTTTTTGTGCTTCACTTTCAGTGTGAACCTTGAAAATATCATGCTCAAAACAGTTTTTTCTTTGTTGGCAAAATAAAAATGGATACTCTGGATAGCTACAATCCCCCAACTCAGGATATGAAAAGAGGCTCCACTCTCTAAGTTCTCCACTTTATTCCTACTCTTGGTTCCCCCAGCCCTTAAACCCTGTTGAATACAGGTGTGAAAGGTCAGTCCCAGTCCCTTCCTCCCAGCTCACCTTGCTCTCCATATATTGTTGGGGGAAGATGATGCTGTGGGAAAAACTGTGGTGGCATGTCCCCAGGTCCAGTGACAGGAGGGTAAAACGCTGTGTGGGAGTTGTGGATGAAATGGGGATGGTGTGCCAGGTAGGGGGGAAGGTGATGGGTTGGTGAGATGGCCGAGGGGTAGCTGGGAGGGAAACACTCCGGAGACTGCGGCGTCACCACCACCCTCCGGACGCCCGTGTTGTCTTCTATCACCTGCAGAGAAAGGAGCAGGTTAGGCAGCACCTGAACCAGGCACAACTCTGAAACAGCACTCTTTACAGTTTGTTCTCCCACTGGGAAATAGCTGGTCCTTGGGTTTAGCTTCATGAATAAACACAATTCTAAAATTAATATCAGCAGAAATAACCGCGGTGGTGATGTGGCTTTTCCTGGAGACTCAGATATCCACACTAATCACTGGGAGCTGTACTGCTGCTAGTGATAACTATGTGGGTTAAGGGGCAGAATAAATAACCTGTATTTAGGCAGGAAAACAATTGAAAAAAGGAACACAAAGCAGCAAAATAAGTGTACTCATTGGGACTGACCTTACATTCTGCCCATAAAATTTCTACCACAGATTTTGACAGCGCCCTGAGGATGGAGTTAGTAACACTTTGGAAAGCAGCTGGCACTGCTGCTGTGCAGAGGCTGTGTGTGTGCACACAGACATGTACTCTGCAAGAACCTGCTGTGCTGGCCTATATTGCTCTGTTCATAACAGGTAGCAGCCCAGGACAAACCATAGGGCAAAGGGTTTGTTTCTGTTACAGAGCAGGTCTATACATCCACAGAAATCAGCTCTGAGATATGCATGACTTGGCCTCTAATGCCATAGTCAAAGCATGTGAAAACAGATGTAGGAAGGTGGAAATGTGCTTAGGCTGAAAAATGTTTTTCAGGTTACAGTTTTTCCAGAGTCGTATTTCTGGAGAATGGTCAACCAGCCAAATTTCAATCCAGACTTAGGAACCAATATTTTCTTGAAGCTCATTCAAAAAACTGCCATTTCTTACATTAAAAAATACAACCACGTAAGAACAATTACTATCCCTTTGACTCTGTATGCTGGCATGCACGAGGCAGAAAAGCATAAAGGAAGCATAATTTAATTTCATACAGCAAACAGGTTGCTAAAACCCCCATTTTCTCTAAACTGACTGATGGCACACAGATGGAGCAGTATCTGTGATGAATATGCCGTATGAGACAAGCGATCATGCACCAAAGGCACCTGCTGCAAGATGCTGCCACTCTCAGCTGACTGCCACTCCATCAGCTGGAGCTATCCACTCCCCAGCAGCACCAGCACAAGAGACTCTGCTGGGGATTGCCCACACTCCAGGGGCTCTCATCACATCCCAGTGTCTTTTCTCTAAACCACAAAGAAAAATCTGAACCCCGGAGCAGAGCACTGGCACAGGCACGTGGTTGTTTGTGCCACCTTTGCCACAATGGATCAGCCAGGAGCAGAACTGCTCCAGCAAACACCAGGCATCAGCTGAGCTACCACAGGGGAAAATTCAGGAGTAGCTGACCCAAATCCTCCCCGAGGCCAAGTGTGCCCTCAGGTTATGTGCATTTACACCTGCTAGCTATGGGATGTGACTAGGGACACACAGTTTCTGTGGCTTGGTTGGCCTCTACAGAAGACAGTTTTCTATAGGAAGTTAATTCATTCACTTGTAACATTTCACATTAAAAATGCATTGCTTGCTGAGTAACCAAAATAGTAATTGTTTGGCTTAACATATTTGATTCTCTAGGACTTCCACTAGCAATTTGTCAGCTGCCAGCTTTTACTTTCATAGACTTTACAGAGTCCTCAAAAGACAGCTGAACCTCAGAGATTTAGACTATCAAACCGTTTGAACTGCTGCATTTTCAAGCTTCCCACTTCTGCTCCACAGCATCTCTTATCCTGCTGCCAGGTCTCAAACCTGCACTCTGAAACCTGGAAAAGAGGGAAATCCTTTTCCATTTAGCACATATTTGAAAAATGGAACTCCTTATCTAGGACAGAAATGCTGGATTTAACTCTCAGACTAGGATTATGCTGTAACTTAATTGAGAGAGCAAGTTCCTACATCCTGATGTGAGAGGTTTTCATCGTGGTTTTAACTAGTCCAAGCCTCAAAGCCAGCTCCAAGCTCTTATCTCTGCATCTAGACCAGCTACATGTGCCTTTTGTGCTCTGGTGAAAGATGAATATATTAAGGAACAGATTTAGACAGAAAGCTTGTACACTGAGAAGCACATAATGTAAACCATATTTAAAATTATTAGGATTCAGCTTCCTGAACTATCATCTATAAAGCAGGGAGGAAAGCTCAGAGTCCTGTCAAAGACCTTTCTGATGAAATTACCCTGCTAGATGAAGCTATAGAATATAAACAGGACTGAGAGAAGCCAGAGATGAGGGGATAGAATAGAAAATTTCAGTTGGGAGGAACCTACAACCATAAACGAGTCCAATTCAGAGGATGAGCCAGCCTTCCAAATTACTTTAGTCGAAAAGCCAAGACACTAATACATTTTATTTGTTTCCTCCCAGGCCATGAACACAGATAGCAGTATTGTTATTCTGTGTGCATACATTACAAATGAACACAGGAACACAGGGGACCTTGCAAAACTCACTGTATTTCCCAGTTCTACAGGGCATTTTCTCTCTAAACTAGGAATTATTGATATACATGTAGATTTCTGAAGTTCTACATACAATCTTTAAATACACTGTTCTGTCCCTAACAAATCAAAGTTGGTAATCTGATTTATGTATTATATGCATTAGGCAGCTACAAAGACTGGAGATATCCCTTGATGTGTAAAATCTGCAGTGAGTAAATTGTAGTGGTGCCATTCTGGGAGATAACACTCAGTTCATCAAAGACAGATAAAATCAGAATTGATCCATTAATAAAAAAAACATAACTTAGCAGAAAGGTTCAACTCTGCTATTTGAAGAAGAAATCTGTAATTCTTTGTATCTGCTTAAAAGCATTTATCACAAAGATCCTAAATTCATCTGGAAACACTGATAAACTGTCTCTACTTCAGTGCCAAGAATCAACAAAATCCTAATCCCTGGTGAGGTCTCTAGATGCAACTGGAATATTAAAGTAATTGCTATTACTAATTTTAGCATTTTGTATTTCGAGAAAACAAATATCTCTTGTCATTTGGCACCTAGAGATAAACTTTCATTATTTTGTGGGTTTTTTTCAAACAGTTAGTAGGTAAATTGTCTTTTGCTGGTATTTTTTGTGCTTGCTGGTGTGGCATACCATCTCAATAACAATACTATTATAGAATAGTTCTGTGTGGGTTTTTTTCCCATATTTTAGGGAGCTTAATTGCTATGTGAGGTAGGTGATGATCTTTCAGGGCAGTCTGGGTTACCATTACTCATACACAATAAAACTGCCTCCCCCATTGGTTGCCATCTTTTGGGAATGCTGTTTTAAATGTTATTTGTTTTTCAGTGCAGATATCACTGTAGTAACTAGAGATATCCCACATATTCAAAGTATATTACAGTGCTTCATGCTGTCTCATTTTTCTCCACTGAAATTTAATATCATACTCTAAGGAAAAAGACATGTTAATTGTGTACAGGTAAATGGTATCTGTATTTTGTGAGACCCAGTTAAAGAAAAAACCTCATTCTGTAACACACATACTGTGTAAGTTTATATGACAATATGCAAGTAATTTCCACCTACTTTCAAAAAAAATAAAACAAACCCAAACAACCCTTTTTTCATTTAAATTTAATGTGCTAGATTCAGCAAGGACATCTGGAGCATGGCCACTGGGTGGACCACAACCATACTTCAGGAATTTCATAAACGAATTTGAAACTTCATTCATAAATCAATCTGTACCCAAAAACAGTACAGAATGAGCTCATCCATGAGGCACTTGGATGTCAACATTTTATTTATTCATTTAATTTCTTGAAGATGCCAATCAGAGTTCACGCCAGTCGTGGCAAGTTTGCATCAGTATCTTTAGAATCCATCAGTATTAAATCAAACACAAAATTAAATCTATGCCTTCAATGTGGAAAATAGAGAGATAAATATCTAGAATGCTGGCAAGCCATGTTGAGGTGCTTTAAATCTAGAACAGATTTAATATAGAATAGAATAGATACAGTTCTCCAGGACCATGAACTCAAAAGGATCATGACTTCATGGCCTGCTCCATATGAGATCTGTACAACCTTCCTTATGTTCCAAGCTTTAATCAGGATCATCCTGTTAAAGGATGCCTCGATGGACTGCAGCCTGCAAAACACCCAGAGCAGCAAGCCACACAAAAACAAGGAGATTGTCACCAAAATCTGATGCTAGCCAAACAAGCTTTTGGAGAAGAACACCTCTCTTAGGGGACAGGATATGCCCAGGACCAAAATCCTGATTTTCAAGGATGGGGTAAATTTTACACCATTTAAAATAGCATTCCTCTTTCCAGAGGAATAAAAGGAGGAATTAAAGACATTCCTCTTTCCAGAAGTTATGCATTAGTTCTGTCAAATGCCATGTGCTTGGTGTAGGAATATTGAACTGCAGGACATGGCACCAATTGAACATTTCAGACCATAGATGCCCTATGGCCAAAGAAGGCTTTTCAACACATGTACACCTCATGGTCCAACCAAAAAATTTGTCCTTTAGTCTTAAAATATCTGTGGCAGAGAGCTCATATTAACAAACCTGTAACTAAAACCAAAAGTGGAATTTCATGCCAAATTTTGATGACCAACTACAGACAAATAATTCCTCAAATTCAAGTGAAACTGCTCTGTATTTATTTCAGAGAGAGCAGTCCTCAGCCAGTAGCACTAAACAAACAAGTCAATGGTCCTGCTTTTTCTATTTTTCTAATTATTTCCATTTTCCTAATTATCCTGATCAGAACACTTCAAACCCTCTCTTCCTGTCCTGCCATACACTGAAAAGCAGGAACAATAACCCATAAGGCTATCCCCAAATGTAACACCTTCACCTCCAAATCCTTAATCTCACTTAACAGCTGAAGTCAAAAAAGTTGACATCACATACATTTAATGCAGATTTTTTTACCATGTCACCTTCCACAACCAACTTTTACAGCAGAGATACTGTCCACCAAGAGCACAGCAAGGAACTTCTCCTCTTGACTATGTTTAACTAACCCTTAGCCTACAAAGAATTGAAGGGACATGAACCCTGATCTGATAGCTCATATCTGCCAGAGGTGCACAGAGGTTTGTCTGCTGAAAAGATAATGCAAAATACTGGCTCTTTGAAGAGCTGGTCTTTAGAGAGCAAAACCATAGCATGAAAGATTTGAACTGGTGGTGTGCATTTGTTTGCTATTATTTTCCTGGATCATTCCCTGCCCTGGCTAAGCTTCATCATTGGGAACATCTCCCTAACATCAACAAATCCAGCTTCTAGTCACAATTATTATTATTAACATGGTTCTTTAAGTCTAGAAGCAGAGTCTGTGTTTGTGCTGCTTCCAGTGGGGCTGGCCTGGCAGGGCTCACATCCTCCTGCCAATTGCTCTGAAAAGGTGATGAAGCACCAATGTTAACCCAGGGTTGCAATCATTCAGTAACTCATGTAATATTCAGGGCTAATCCAGCTCACGTAGGCTTGGCATAACAAAATGGAAATAAGATTTCATGCCTTTTCTTAATAGGCACTGTTGCTTCTCTGCAGGGGTATTCCTTTCTGCCTGACTCCTAGATTTACACTTTGGGGACAAATCAAACCAAAAATTAAATATATTTTGATTCCTATCCTAGAGTGTATTAATTTGCTCTGTGGCCTTTCCCTTGCTATGTTAAATTTGAGTTGTGTTCTAATTGTTTATCATAAAAGACTGGGTTTAACCATGAAGCAATAGAAAAAAGGAAGAGCAAATAAGGCAGAGACATTTATGAAAAAAAAGAGCTAATTCCATTACTACAGACTTTCAACTACTATTTAATATGAAGCAATCTGAAAGGCAAGAGGCTCACTCACCACAGAACACACATTCCGTGGCAGAAAACTGCCGAATACAGAGTTTCCCCCTAAAACTTTACAACGTATTTCCAGCTGCCTGGAAAAACTGCTTCAGAAGAGGGTTTTTGGTTGGATTTTTTTATGGTTAAGAAACTACTTAAAGGCTTCTTTAGTGGAATTATTATGGTGCCCCACGAAAAGCTTTACAGAAGAACTGGGCTCAAAGATACAGCTGGAAGACTTTCATCTCTCTGGTTTGAAAAGCATTCCAATTATACCCAACCATTTATCTCAGCACAGAGGTGGAGAGGTATAAACATTTTAATATTAAAAAGGTGTTAAAGTTATTTCAAAGAAAGAATAAATCTTTAGATAAACATCTGCATGATATGGGCCAGTTAAATTAGGTTGAGCCCATGAGGAGCATTAAGCAGCAAATGCTGTCTCAAAACTCCAACCGCTCCCTTTGGGAGGACTGAGGAGCAGGAGGACCACCCTGACATCCTGCCCTCTCTCCTAGGCTGGCTAACAAATTCCCTCTTACTTGAAGCATGTTTTCATTCTGTTCAGAAGTCAAAATACCACAGAGTGATTGCAGTATTTTGTGGGATTTAAATATGACGCCATCCACAATTTTTCAGAATTACACAAGCTCACATGTTTCCTGGGGAGGGGAAGAGACTCCAGGACATCATCTATTTTCTGCTTAACAAGATGCCAAACTATATCCATCAAAAGTTCTCATGCTATTTATCAAGGATATCTGAAATACTTTGTGTACTCCTAAGGGAGATTTTGGTCCAGGTCTCAATGAAAAATGGTGAAATTGCTGGATTTATTGTATTTTGCACAGCTGTTATGCCTTATATCAATCTTTTGGTTTGGTTTGGTTTTTTTCTTACCTCAGAAAAAGTCTAAGCTTTGCAGAAGATGGAAGGAACAGACTGGTAATCTGGGGTTATTTACACAGAAGAGCAGTAGCTGTTCAAGAGCTCCAAAACCTAAAAGCTTTGTGAAACCTTTTCCATTTTTTCCATAAATAGATAGTTAAATCACATTTATTCTTGAAAACACACCAAAACCCTCAGTTCTTGGTATGCTGCAGGATTTCTGCTGGGAAGATACCAAGGATTAACAGCATATTTTACAGCTACTGTGGCTCCTTCTCTCACTTCCATGGTCTCCTTCTGACTGTCACACAAGAACTTGAGCATCTCCCAACATCAAGGACTTCTCCCCCTCTCACAAATAATTCAAGCTGCATTTACAGGCTCAGTCTGTGTGCAGTTTTTGCTGGTGCTCAAATCCCAAATCTACAATCTATACAATACCAGGGTGTGAAGGTGCACATCCCCAGCCATTTGTGCAAGTGTGGGCGTACTGTCAGTAAAGAGCATGAGCATGAAAATGTGTGTTACCATTTTCATTAAAACTTCTAAATTAAACTTCAACCAAGTAGACTTTTCTATATGGATCAATGCTTTTGCTTTAACATTTTAAAAGTTTTATTATTTTAATTATAAAAAATGTAATTATTCAAGAAGCATACCTGTGAGATATAACCAGGAGGCACATGAATGGGGGGAATGGATCCATTGGGTGACATCATGGGAACCTCTGCCGGTCCTAATAAAGAGAGTAACAAGATATCAGGTTTTTTTTTAAAAATAGCATAATTGCTCAGAGAAGGTTAAAAATAGCTTTATTTTTGAAGCCTGCTATAACAAAATGAGCAGCTCCACTAATTTCTAGTATATGGAAAATGCCTTGTGTCATCATTCTGAGAATAAGATCATTGTTCAATGACTTTACCATACATTCTGCTGAAATAATATTTTCATCATAAAATAGCTAGAACATAGACTTTATATTACCCACTGATCAACTTATACAGCATTAAGCAGTAACACAATATGTCCTTTAGCAGCCCACAATTCCTATACTGAACTCTGGTTAAGTTATTCTTGTCGAAGGCATAGGAGCAGGGAACAAAGCAGAAACTGTGCAGCCTGGAATTAGGCAGCTCCCAAGGAAAGCGTCCAATTGTAGCAAAAAAAAAAAAAAAGTCACATATGTGAAAAACTATCTATCTATTTAAGAATGCACAAAGACCAAATTCATTATCTCAGCTATTCAGACTAACCTTGGAATGTGGTTATACAAGCAAGAAGCTTATGGTTTCCACTCTGAAATCCAGCTCTGAACATGCAAGTTCCATTCTGAGGCACTGAGTACAAGTACAACAAAGCAAGTGCCATAACCACTGTGCTTCTGGAAATGGAGCTTAACAGCTAAAAAAATGTGTATAGATAAAATGGAAATAGTTCTCTGAACTGCTTATTGATTCATCCATTAGCTTGGAGAACATCACATGGAGCAGTTGGTAAAACGAACGCCCCAAACATCAGACAGATGTTTGCAATCAGAGTTTACTGCTTGGAAAAGAAAAATTAATTTCATTCCTTCCTTATTACATATTAAAATCTGACACTGAACTGTTAATTAGTCCATTTGTCCCCATGGTCAAACTCGAGAGGAGCTCAGCAGGACTCTGTTCCTTGTCACTGTAAACTGAATTTCAGCTTTGACTGGCGATACAAAAAATAACTCTATCACCTTCTCTGAGGAAGAAGCCATCCAACATCTCCAAAACATATCACATTTTAGGGAAGGAAGCTGAACACCAAAACATATGAAACACTTCAGGCACAGATGGGATGCAATGGCCTGTAGGAGTGACTGCTCCTAAAACTTAGACTAATCTAATGAAATCTCCAACAACAAACTGAGTCACAGTCTGTTGTCTGATATCAGCAAAACCAGTCCACACGAGACTAGCAGTCATTCCCCATCCATCTGCATTTTTATACTCCTGCTGCTTCTGGTACAACCAGCAGAACTTCCCACCTCCCAAAATCCAACTTACACACAGGAATCCATCTGAGTTACTTTTACCTCCTCCTATCTTGGTTTGTTTTCTCTATCCAGTTATTTATAGTCTAACCAGGCTCTACAGCTTTTACTAATCACATCTAGATTTGAAATATGGAAAACCATCACCAAGTGTATAAGGCATATGGGAACTCCAAAGCTTAAATTTAAGTATTTTGGATCTGGTTTTGCTGGAATTCATACTTTCTTACACTTAACTATGTGAGGAACTTTACCTACACTACAAGCTTAGTAAGGGGGGAAAAAAGTTGTTATTCAGCTCAGATGGATTTCTCTCTTACCCTATGGCACCCAGAACAATATATGTCTCCCTAGACAGCCAACAATTTTAGCGTCAATGGAAAAAATTCAGCCTGAGCAGTAAGTGATTATTGGGAAGGAGCTGCCATGTAAATGGCTTTATTTAAAACCATCAAAAATATGAAGTGACAATTGGTTCAGAACAGAAATTTTGTTTGAATAAATGTGCTTTTCCAATCAAAGAAAATCTCTGCAAACGTCTGAGTTTTTTATTTCTCTCTGAATCCACTTTGGTCTGTACACACCGCCAAGTTTTGCTCCACGGTAAGCTTTACATAAAAGGTAAAGGCCGATATTGTGAACATGCAATGATGCTTTTTTCAGGATTTAATCCACACTGGATTATCAAGAGCTGTTCCATTTTTCAGAATAGAACATGCTTGAAAACATGTAAAATGAATAGTTATGTGACACGTGCCTTGTTAGTGATTTCTCAAACTCAAAAAACCGCAAAAAAAATTGTTGATACAAATTTTAAATTTCTGCATTCACCATTTAAATAGACAATAATTTAAATATTGCACATAAAATGTTGCTTAGTAGAATGAAGCTTTATCCAAAACCTGTTTCAGTCCCTCACCAAAACTTATAGTAGTATTGGCTGGTTGTTCTCAAAAAGAGCTACTCTGACTTAGAAATAAACTTAAAAATGGAACAATTTTGGAGTTTCTACAGAGAGAGCAGACACATACAACAAATAAGCACCACTTTTCTCAGCATGCTTCATATCTGTCCTTCCAAACCTTGTGCCAACTGCTCATATGGAGTAGTGATCTATTTGCAGGAAGAAATCAAACTCCCACACTGATACTGTTGACTATAACACTTCCACTCCAATAAAGAAAAAGGTAATACTGTGTTTTATCATCAAAACGTGCACTGTGCAAGATGAGTCTTAACCTTGCATACGACCCACAAACTGTTAAAGTCATTTGGATAACAGGTTTTAAAAGACTGACAGCCTGGTGATTTGCAGCTAGATTTTGTTTCCACTGCTTTGATTTCAGGGTTAGCCAAATGACTTTAGCACACATTATTGCATTCCTCTCATCAACAGTATCAAAACAACTGCAAGTGGTAGTAAAATAAAGAACCCCACATGCACAGCTCAATGAGTCCCAGCATTAAAGATTCTTGTTGTCCAACCATATTCCCTAATTAACATTAAAACAAAACCATACCTTTTGTTTGGCTTGAGGTTTGTTTGGTTTTGGGGTTGTTTGGTTGGTATTTTTTAGTACTTTTGGTTATTTCCAATAGTTCTGACCTGTTAGAAAGCAGAACTTCAGAGGAGGATGTTACTCAGCTGCTTGTATTCACAGGATAGATGTATGTACTGTATACTCCTGGGAATCACAACTTTGCATGTTTTAATTGAAGCTTGTGGCTCAACAAAGTTTACTCTAAGTGAGAAAATGTCCATCCATTCTATCAGAGATGCTGCACACTGAAGGGAGCTCACTGGAGTACTTTCAAACCTGTTAAGAAATTCAGATTGTCTGCTGAGTTCCTAATGAAACTGAGCCAGCAGCACTTGGCCACCTCTGCTGAAAAAGCCAGTGGCCAAATTCCACTCTGAGCTCCTTTCCCGGGAACACAGCACATCTCTGGCTCCTGGAGGGCAGCCCTGTCCAAAATGCAGGTGCAAGGAAATCATTCCCCCTCCTCTGAAGGAAGAGAAAAGCAGGAACTACCGGGCTGGAGGCACCAATGTCCAGCTTGCCAGGCAAGGGACAGACCCCACTTGTTCCCAGCTGGCAGAGCAGAGTTTTCCTATTTCTAACACGTTAATATTTAACAGAATAAAACTTTGAATAAGTAAAAGAAGCAACTCAGTCTCATATAGTGACAGAACCAATTAACACCTTGACACCCCAGTCTCAGCCGTTCCTCCTCTTCCCAAACACCTATTCCCTTGTGCTGCTCTGTCACCCCCTCAATGCCATTAAAGCTGAGTATTTTAACCATTTCGGGTAACCAAAAAGGTTTTGCAAATCCGTGCCTTTTAAAAAGACACCAGCATGCTCAGGTCTAACAAAAATGACAACAACAACCATTCTATTCCTTCCTGTGCCATGTTTTATTGGGTGATTTTACACATCAAAACAAGGCTCCCTTCCACCATGGTCTCCCACTTGCCCTGCCAAGAGGATGTTCCTGTCAAGCCGAGACTGACAGCTCTTCTGGTCATTTCTATTCCTTCTGGAATAATGTCACCATGTACTTGAGAAACTTCTGTCCCAAGATTTTCAAGGCTAATTATAGTCTGCGTTGCAACCCATGACACTTTCAAAATTCTTGTACAAAACCAGTTTTGGAATAAGTATGTTCGTTTTTTTTTCTTGTTCCCTAGTGTCCTTTAATGCATGCATTAAAAATCACTTTAATCAGTTTTCTTTCCTTAGATTACAGAAGCCAGAATCCGGTATTTCAGTTCCTCCAGCTACAGCAACACTTCTTCCCTATTTCTTTTCTTCCACATAACATTATAGGGCAAAGAAAAAAGTCATTTTACCACACCACTTTCATGAATGATTAGAGCATTGCTTTTCTTTACTATGCCCCCTGTAGAATATTTTTCACATCCAGCTCCAGCACATGGGGCTGTGTTTTACACAGAGTTTCTAGTGACTGTTTTGCAACTACCAAACTCTACCAGACTTCATTCTGAGAGCAGTTACTGGAAATTTCCTGAAGTTCAGGAATTGTTTTCAGCAAACACATACTAATTTACTATTTCACACCACAATACCTGCACTAGCAGAGAAACAATATGAAATCTAGTGATTTTGTAATTTGAGTTTCAAAGTTAAGAATCCTGTACATTTTAATAACAAGAACATACTGAACTAACTACGTGAAAAATTAAATCCATGGATATAATTGCATTAAATTTTATAAAGCTTAACAGTTAAAATTAACCCCTGAAAAATTATTCTGCCTCTCCCTGATCCACAACAAAATTGATACAGCATCTTTCACATGTGGCACTTCTCAGGAAGTAAATCTATGAAGCAAGAGGTGTGACAGAATGAAAAGGAGAGATAATTAAAGGGTAAATTGGTCTGCTTTGCTAAAACAAATGACCCAGGGCTTGCTGACCTTGGCTGGGACCCAAGGGTTTGCATTTTCACATGGATGAGCAGCTGTTCCGGAACAATTTCCTCAATGAAACAAGCAGAAACAGGCTCCCTGTCAGGCACACGTGTCTTCTCCCTCCACTTGGTTATTCTCAAAGCAGCTTATGGACTAAACAAGGTGATGACAAGGAAAGGAAAAAAAACAACAAAACAACAACCCTAGATCCTTCCATTCATCTTCTTTCCTCCACAGCAGAGCTGTGGTGAGCATTTTTCCCAGCCTTTTGGCCACAGCCTAGAACTCTTTGCTAGCATAAGAAAACATGAGCATATCAGAGCATTTTGTAAAAACCTTCAAACTAGGATACATAGAGTTTTCACATGCCAGTATCACCAGAATTTTGAACTGCACTTTCTTCTAGACAAGAGTAAATTTGGCCACTAACTTACCTCTGCTCACATACAGTACAAGGCTGAGTCAACTCCCAGGTGTCTATTCAAGCTCCTAGGACACTTAAATCTGCTGCTGATAAGATCTTAATACTCTGTCCTTAGATCAGTGTGAATTTGTAGATTAAAGCAGCCCCATATTAGAGAGAAAAGAAGTGGCTTTAACCATATTAAGTGCTTGAAGGGTTGACAGCTTTAAAAAATACCTTTGGAGAAGTCTGAAATAGCAGAGAAAAGTCCCCCTCATGCTGCTTTCAACCTGCTAATGGGAGGGTAGTAAAAGGTGCTAAAATAGTGTTACCTGAGCTCCCATAAATGCTTCTAAGTAACATGTCCAGCACTTGGCCATCCCCATGGCACCAGTTCATGCCTGAGATAGGCAGCAGGCAGAGTTTTATCCTGCCTATCCCTTAGAGATTTGTCACTATTTTTAAGACAACCTCATCTACACACCAAGATGTGAATAAAGGGATGCCTGCCACATGCCCATTCACATTCTGGAACCTCAACTACTTATTTCCTATTCAGATCACAGTTTAGTGGTATGAAGTGATTCCTTCACGTTTGAAGAGTCTAAAAACATTACCAAAACCCTCAAGTTTAACAGAAATGGCTCCACGAATTTCAAATTATCTCGAATCCTGCAACAAATGACTATTTAAATGGAACTGGAACACATAAAAGAAAAAAAAAAAAAAAGAATAAAAAAAATCAGCCTGAGAAATCCTGCAGGTGCACAGCTTAACCACTAAGCACAGTCACCTCCATACGAGCAAACACAGGGCTTGACAGTGGAGATTGAAGCACTTTTGATGTAGGTAACACACACTTCCTGAACTCCTTGTGACTTCTAGGACCACTTCATGTTTTTTTCTAAATCCCAGGACTACAAACATAACAGCTCTTTAATCACTCTCACGGACTGTCAAGCTGATTTGCCATAAATATAATTAAAAATAAGATGCCAAACCAATGCAAGTTATAAGAAAACACACTGGTGTCTTGGAGTTTCAGTGCACAATCGTTATTAAGACCAAACTGCAAACCCAAATGCTCAAATGACACCCTGCAGTCACAGACCCGACAGGACCAGCCACGCTCCAGTCTGGGTTAGACTGATGCTTTCAACATGTGCAATCTCACTCAACCAAACATCCAATCAAACTGCTCAGAAATCTGTGCCAAACACATCCAGCTGACAGCTCCTGGAGCATTTTCTGGCTTATTTACATGACAGCACCTTTGCTGTTTACCCTGGAGCCTCTTGAAAGGCGTTTGCGTTCCCGGCGTTTGCTGCCTGACCTGCTGCTCACAGCAGGAGGCTCCAGCACGTCCAGCCTGGAGTTAAACAACAGCACCCCAAGCTTTCATGTCAGAACCACAAGATTCCTACTCAGCAGAGTGCTGGTTTGCAATGTGTGTCTCCCAGATGTTGTATTCTAGTTTGGGGCATATTCTAGAAATAATGCAGTTACCTGTAAGAACAGGAAATAATTAAAAGTTCTCAGTTGCCCCAACATGACCTGTCCAAAACCACCACAGTACTACAGCAGTCACACAGCAGCACTACTGCAGTCAAATTCGGAGAGGAAGTCAAGTTAAATGCTCACTTCTGTCCATTAGAGAACTATGAATTAATAACTTGTTAAGCATCAAACCTTTGTTGCTTCAAACAAGAGGTGGTTTAAATTCGGACACGAGAGGACAGAGCTGTTCTGCACCTCACCTGCCATCCTGCGCATCAGTTTTGGGCTCAGCACACTTCACTAATTTAACAAGCAGAAAAGAGTCCAAACAAGGTCAACAGTGTGTTTAGCAGCCTGGCACATCCTCTCCTGGTGCATTCACAGCTTCTCCTCCTGCTGTGGGGCTGGAAGGGAAAGGAGGAAGCACCTGGGGGCAAGGACCCAGTGACAAAACATCAGTGACCACACTCTGCAGTCATGACATTCAGATTTCCACATTATGAGAAACTTGGACAATGTAAGGCTCACTAAAGTCTTTCAAAAAGGTTAGACAAGTAAAATTGTTCAGCCACAGAGAATGGAGCTGGACGAGGGGGATTCTTCAGGCCTCCTGCTGTTCTTCAGTGTTCCCAGGTGAGTTTTTTTTCTTTTTTGAACTAGACCCATATATCTACCACTCTAGAGTTTCAATTTACAAGCAACATTTTGGAGTGGAACATTTCTTGTTGTTGTTGTTTTAAACAGAAATGGAGTATTTTCCTGTCCTAATTTGAACAAACAAGTCGGAGTCTTGCTAAAATAAACCTTTTCTGATGGTTGGCTCACCAGTTGCTACTGCAAAAACACTTGCAAAGAGTATGTTGCAATACTTCAAGCATTGAAAATAAGCATATTCCCATGGCAATTCACCAGATGGGCTACAGATTGTAAATCATAAATGTCTAGACTGAAACACAAGAGACAAACATCTGTCTAAAATCAGTTGACTTGAATGGCAAATACTGTTAAATAAATTAGGACTACTTTGGAAACAAAGAGAACAACCAACTACTCGAAAACATCTGAAATTAATCCATTAGCTCACAAGCCACAACACAATAACCTGAAACTGGAGAGACACTCATTTTGTGAAGAGTATTAGCCCAAGATGACATCCTGACATCTGAGGCAGGAGCACAAAAGCGTTTCTGTGACCCAGCACCACGTTACCCCACAAGGACTCACGAATCCATCCCCAGAACATCTGGCTGGAGCAGGGTTGCTACTCCCCTCGCTTCACAAGTGAAACTGTGGGACAAAGTAACAAAATGCCTGATGCAGGGTCACACAGGAAGTTTGTGGGAATGCAACTGGACACAAACCCAGAATAGGATTTAGGTCATAAAGCAGTACTTAAGTCTGATTATCACTTCAGACTGCAAAAAAAATTGTAGGGTATCGCAATAAAAATACTCTGTTTTGGAAAAAAATTAAGTCTTCCTCATACTTACTATCTTCTTTTTCCTTTGCATAACCCTTTGTTTTATGACAGAAATATGCCAGAACGTCCATGGATGAACAGAGACAACAGCACTACCAAGAAATGTGCGAGAGAAGAGACTTTGCACAGAAATCTGCAGCCTGGCCCCTGCATAAGGCTGCAAGACAGAAAAGGAGACCACAAAGCTGAATTCAAAAATGGGGAAAACCCATCAAGTAACTACTACCAAGCCACACAAGCATCAGGCTTCACTTTAGCATTAAAAAAAAATCTCATTTATGAAGTTTTTACACCACTAAAGCTATGAACAGCTAAAGGAGGATTAGGACCCTCCAGATCAGCTTCCCACCAGACCTATACAACCAGTGGACTAACTTTTAACCAGAACTCAGTATCAAGGAAAACAGATGTCCTGAAATGAGAATTCATTTACTTCTGCACCAGTTATAAACAGCATTTCCATTTGCATACAGTATGACACTATTCACCTGAAACACAAACAACAAACCATGAAAAGATCACAAAAATGTTATTTTTCCCTTTTCAACTTTGAGATAGCTCTTCAACACATCCCAGTGACATAAATGCTTTTTGAGGAGTGCGTGTGCATGTGTCAGCTTTCAGCCACATTTATAAGAGAGCATTCACTTGCAGAAAGTTTTGTTCTCTGCAACAGATTTATTCAAATACTGAACACATTCAGCTCTGAACACAACCTCCATCAAAGGCAGCAATAATTATACAACACCACTTTCCTGCAACTGTAGAAGAAAATGCTCCAATTATTCACAATATAATTATTTCATTCCCATGGCAACACCAGAAGGACTGTACAATCAGCAACAGACCCAAACCTGGCCAACAATGAAGTTACACAGAACATTCTCTTCCACCTGCCCCAAATAAGGCAGCTATTAGGTGATGGCTATTCTTCACCTGTCCACCCACAGGGAGAAATATCAGCCAGCCAGTGAAAACTGAACTGAACCAAACCTCCAACCCTCCCTCCCCACCCAGCACTATCACCATCACACGGCTGACGAGTTTTATTTGTGACATGTTTGGATCCTGAACTTCAGTGAATCATCTGAAAGTCTCAGTTTGAATGTGCTCATCAAAAACACAGCAATTAATATCCACCTGTCACAAACAAGCACTCTGTCCTGCGAGGGTGGGAAGGGAATGAGAATCATCAACACTGGTTGTTCTCAAGTACGTGCTGGGCTATTTTGTGAGGCTGTGGTGAACTGCCATCTCCCTGGAGTAAAAGCACATTTCATATATATATGCACAAGATATACATATTTTTCATCCATGCATATATATTCAGTAAGTATTAAAACCAAATTTCACTATATATTAATATTCTCTGTCCCTCAGTTGGGAGTTTTATTACATTACTGCACTTATACCAGAATTAATGTAGAAAAAAGAGCAAGCTAAAATGTAAAGTATGATACTCAGCACAGGGCTTGGAGATGCTGTTGGTGAGCCCAGGTGAGCTGAGGTTTGCCTGCCAAAGGCAGAGCCATCTCCTCCTTCCTTCACAGGGATTTCACAATTTAATTCCCGTTAAGGATTAAAAAATTAAAAGCTGCATCTTGGAGAAGTCTCAACCAGAGCATTGTTCTCCTGGATCAGAGTGCAGTAGCCAAGTATTTCCCTGAAACAGGGAGCTGCTGGAGCACCAGCTCCACCTGAGCCTCTGCTGACTGACGCTGCTTCTTCAGCATCTCCATCACTAAATCCCCATGTCTTCCATTGCATTGAAATGAACTTGCACTTCCTTCCTTTAATACTTCTGCTTCTTCACTCTCCACTCATAACAGAGGAGCATTCTGTTATTTCCATTCCAACAGCCTTTCCTGAAATCCCTCACTGCCCCATCACCTCCAAGCCTGCCCTTCCACAGCCCAAACAAAACCCATTTTCCAGGCTTTTCTCACAAGATCATGTTCATAGAGCTGCTATTCTCTTGGCTGCTGGTCTCTGAACATGCTGTAGTCATGCCAGGCCTAAAGGAAGGTGCTCAAATCCCACCTGAGAGCCACCTGAACCCCAGGGAGGCACAGGAAGCTGGTTATGCTGACTCCGGCTCCTCCTCACAGCTTTGACTCCAGCAGATTCTTCCTCAGTTACACAGTGGCTATCCCAGAAAGGCACTAACTCACTTTTTCACATCCTGCTCTCATTTATAAACATTCAAGGTGAGGAGGAAGGCTGTGAGTCACCAGGTTATGCTTGAAGGGCCCTGTCATCCTCCCCTCATTTTCACTTCATCTCTCATATTTCTAAGCTGAGCCTTTGCACGGAGCACATTAGTTGAGTAGTGTTTAAAACATGTCTGTGGGCTACTGATAGCATTGCATCCTTCAAAAAATAAGCCATAAATTCTTATTTTCTCATGTGTCCAGATAAAAAAATCCTAGCACGCAGCATGATGTAGTGGGAGAGTGTGACTCTGCCCTTCCTAAATAAATTAACTGTCAATGAGAACCAAATATCACGTAATTAACTACATTATTCTGATTATTTAAATAACATTTCTAACCTGAACAGTTCTAGGCCAGTTTCTCCATAGCACATTTGAAATATTCTGAATTTTCAGGTGCAATAAAGGGAGTTTCTTGCTGGCTACAGCAACAGCAAAACTAATTTACTACCCAAAACATTAATCGTGCAGCTTGATAGAGACTAAAGGCCCCCTGTCCTCCAGGGATTGAGCATTTCAATTGGCCATCACTCTTCAGAGCTTATTAAAAAGTTTCCAAACATGCGAGTGAAACGTTTTTCTTTCAGCGCTCCCAGGTCTTTGGCATCGCTGTTGCAGCAGAGGAAGAAAAGCCGCGCCTCGCCGGGGGCTGCCTCCACTCAGGAGGCTCCATGGGTGCAGTTGTGTTGGAAAAATCCCATTTCTGGGGCCCTTCCCAGGCTGAGGAGGTTGGCAGAGGGATTACCCAGACAGCACAGGAGCCCGCCATGACAACTCCACCCGCAGGGCCTGGAATTTGCAGAAAGGAGTGGAGCTGGGGAGGAGGGATTTAGCCACTTTGCAACTATTCAAGGAATGCTCTTGATTTCCTCTTAACAACCTTGGATTGAAAAACTGTCCTCTGAATTATTTGAATTTCTACTTCAGCTCTATTGTTGGGATCTAACATCTCAGTTAGTAAAGGAAGCGAAGAGCCCAGTGGGAAGGGAGGGGAAATGGCAGCCGAGAAAACATGGGTAGTGTGTTATTTAAAACAAAAAAAAAAATCCTGCAATTTTCAAAAGGTAAAATTCTGAAACGTGTCTTTGGTCGCTGTGGCTTGTCTGTGCAAACAAGTGCAAGGACCGTGTGTGCTCTGACAGAAATGAGCACAGCAGCTCTAATTTAATCCTAGAATCACAGAATGGTTTGGGATGGAAGGGACCTTTAAAGCTAATCCAGTTCCACCCCCTGCCATGGGCAGGGACAGCTTCTACTACACCAGGTTGCTCCAAGTCCCATCCCGTCCAGCCTTGAATACTTCCAGGACTGGGATAAACTGACTGACTAAAACACAAATCTCACCCACCTTGTTTCATTTAATTTATTTTAAAGCAATTTAAAAAAAATAATCCTCCTTCCTAGCATTTCTGCACCTAAACAACTATCCACCTTTGATGTAGGTAGAAACCATAAATTCTATTCAAAACTTCTTGAGTTTGAATAGTGTTCCTAACTCCCCAAAACTTCATACAGGTATAATTGTGCAACTTGAGTATTGCACCCACAACTAAAGTGTTTCACTCTCAAAATAGGGAAGATTCCACAGGTGTGCTCTTCCTTTTCCCTCTCATCACTTCCACTCAAGCAGTGAACAACATTTATTTGCTTGTAAACTATTTCAGTGACCAGGCAGCACTGCCATCAACAGCAGTGCTGATGAAGGGACAGGAATACCTGCTCAGAGTTGCTGCACAACCAAAAGCATCTAACAGGGAGCAAAACAACTCACTGGGTCATAGGAGTTGTGCATTAGCCCTCCCAGCACACAATTAAAAAAAATAAAATAACAAAAACAATTTGTCCTGGTGACTCAGAGTCTCCATAGCTAGAAGAAAGCCCTGTTTCTGTAACACTGCATCATGCTGGCTTCTGATCTATTCTCATGGGGCTCAGGCTCGTGACTCAACTGTTTTCCCCTGTATTTGCTCATGCAGTTGCTGAAGTTACCAAAAGAAGTTACTGAAATGTGCACGCATCATAAGGTTTGGCTAAGAACACAGTCTCGTATCACTGGAAAACACAAAAAACCCAGTATCACTGTTATTTTCTTTGGAAGTTCAGAAATTAACACTCATTAACCTTTCTGGTTAAAGACTGCCTTGTTTACCACAAACCTTTCTGATGTTAAGATTGCAATGATGTTCAGCAACTGAGTTGGAAAATATCAGAAAAAAGCATTTTGAAGAAACACCTAATGCACTGGCTGCTTTATTTGCTGGGAGTGCTTAACAGGTTCATTTCATTATATTAAACTCAGAGCAGTTTTACTCAACTTCTATCTGATCTTCTGCTGTGCTTTTATTTCAGACCTAGGAAACTGAGCCTAGAAATGGGGTGCTGGCCAAGAAAGATGATGCATTCAGAAAAAACTACTTCATGCCACGGACACATATTTCTCCAATAAGCTTCTTGTCTTTATTTGCAGCATCCCTGAAGACCTAATACGGTGATTTTTTTCCAAAGCAAAGAGTTCAAGTTTTGACCATGAGCTTCTCATCTCCTTTTCTTTCTGTGAATCCTCTGTCTATCACACTCCTGCTGCTGCACTTCATGTCCAGGTTACCCCAGCTTTGGATGGCAAATGAGCCTTTGGTTTGTAGGCAACTATGCTGTCCACCAGAGAATTTAACATAAGACATGAAATAATGGTGGTGAATGAAATAATTTCTGTTGAACCCCAGAGAGCTGGCAGAACAGCCTGGCACAACAGAATCACAGTCACATTTACTCACCAAGAGAAAGCTGAGCATCCAAAATTACACCTTGCACAAAGCAGCATTAAAGCACCTCTAAACCCCATCACACATCACCTTGTAAACTCTAATACTCCCTTTATTGGAGAGCAGAGCAAAGAGGAGAAACTATCAGACAGCAAGAGAAAGAATTAGGGAAATAAATAAATTGTAGTGATGCTCTGCTCTCTAAGTATTAATTCACTCTCCCTCAATACCTAAAATTCAATAGGTCATATTAACAACCCAGAGCCACAGTGAAAGAAAACAACTAAAAATTCTCTGAAAAATGTGGTTTGTCACTTCACATTTTGCCCTGCATCTGAGTTACATTAAATCAATATCGTTTGCATTAGGGAAAAATATCTTTTCTGTGTCAGTGCAATAGAAAAAAAAACCTGCTGTGTCAGTGCAATAGAAATATTGTTCCATACCACCTGTTTTAGATATTCCTCTCCCTTCTTTCTCTAATTGCTGTATGTCTGTGCAGTTATACACACATTTGTCATACATTAACTAATTCTGAAAGTTACAGACATATTTATAGTAAGCATTTTTGCTGTTATACATGTATAACATTCTGAAAAATGAAGAATAATTCTGAAAAAATTAAGAATAGTGAAATTTTAACCCATAAATTTGTGGTCAGAGATAATTTTCATCTATCCCAGAGAATGCAAAATGTCCCACAATGATCCATTTAGAAAAACATTTACAGTAACTGGATTCACAGCAAAAGGTTCACTTTTCCAACATTCATCCATACCCAAGGATATCATTATGCTAAATCAGTACACGGCAACTTCCAAGCAAGCTGAGATAATTTTCCAACTGAGTCTTTCCTATAGAAAACACAAATTTGCCAAAATTAAACTTTATTTCATGGAAAACTCCAGTACCACTCTGATGAGAGCTGTGCAAGCTTTTAAAGTGACAATCAGTAGCTGCCATGGAATTTCCCACTATCCACCAGGAATCCAAAAAGACCTGACAAGCTGAAGATGCTTTTGGGATCTTCCTGCACCTACTAGAGCAAACCTGTGGCCAGCTGGGGGTTAGTCTGGGCTGCCCTGCCCCAGATCCAAGTCTTCTGCTAAAAACACACTATGCTTTTACATGTCAAATGGAGAAACTCACAGCTTGGCACAGTATGTGGTACAACATTTTTTACAGCTGGTACACAGCCAGGCAAGGCAGCAGCCACAGCTGGAGCCCACCAGTCTGATCCTGTGTTTGCTGGTGCTGCAGCATCTCTGGGGACAATTCCTACACTGGCACGCTCAGGTTTCAAGCTTAGCCCATTCTTCCCTCAAAGGCTGGGTCTAAATGAGATTTTGGTGGGATGTGGCCATAACTGAACACTTCCTTATAGGTTGCTCTGCCTTAGAATTTGGCTTCTAACTATCAAGCCATGTATGATAAAAGATAAGGGAACATCTGGTAAAAATTGCTGTTGCAATTTAATTTTGTCTGCTTTAAGATAAATTTCTGATCATCACGCACTCACAGATATTTTACAGTGCAATACACCATGCTGAATCCATTAGCCAGAGACATTTACAGGTATTTCATAAAAATGTGCACCACATCCGGATATTTTATCAGCATCTCATAGTAAAGCAAACTGCACAAACCTCAGAGGGTGAATAACTTCCACATACAATTTATAATATACTGTGAAGAGCTTATAAACAATCTTAGGTGGTTAAATTTTTTTCCTTCACGTTTCCTCACTATCAAGGATTGACTATAGTTTGTGTCAATACTGCCTGGAGAATGAGCTGTCACTATAGAAACAGTGACAGCAGTGAAATCCCTCCCTCTCCACACAGAAGTCCTGGAATTCTTGTTATTTCTTAGATAATGTGTGCACACTGTCAAGTCCTGAGCAAAATTCAGGATTTTTCACTTGGTTTTAAAGAGCATTTTTTATTTCCAGTCTTCACAACAGCTTTTCCTTCCACGTAAAATGCTCTTGTACTTTGGAATTGCAAAATTGCTTGTGAAGCATTCTGAAAACAAAAATAGATGAGCACTGCACTTAAAGGAATTATAATCCATGTTTATTTAAGTTAGATACAAATATAGTTCAGGAATGGGAGAATGCTGCTTGGGGGAGGGAAGGGAGCAAGGGTGAAATTTTGCTTATGCTGCAAAGAGCCTCAAGTTACTTCACTATGTATTATAATTTTCAGATCAATTCGCCCAAATCATATCAAGTTATCTACAACCAAATATCACAAGCTCAGAATTCAGTTTGTATAAAATCCTTTGACTCCAGATAAACTTGCACAGGTAATGGATCAATTAATGCACATGCTGCTGTGGAATCAGGCCTTACTACGGTAACTTTCCAAAACATAAGTATGTTTACAAACTACAGCTGAAGGCTTAGAAGATGAAAAGAATTATTTTACAAGCTCTATATTAATCTCCTAGAAAAGAGATGGGATGAACTTGCTAGTGGCAGCAAACATTCTTCCACTATACATAGAGCGGTATGTTAAAAATGTGCATTTACAATTTTTTTCCCCCAAGAAATAGCAGATACAGCAACATTTTAATGCGAAGAAAAGTTTAAATCTAAAAATATAGCGACAAATGGTAAAAACCCCATCCCTTCTTCTTAACTTCCTTCCCTTTCTGAACCCCTGCATTAAAGGCAATGCTCTCAATACAGTCACTAAAGGTTTTTTTGACATTGCAGAAGGCTGAAAGGAATATTTTTCTCTCTCTCTCTCTCGCATTCAGAGCGCCAGAGCACAAGAGGAGCTATTCAAGCCGTGATGGAGTGCCTCACAGAGACTGCAATATGTTCCCAGTTGGCAAGCAGAGATCTGTTTGGACAGTGAGCCCAGCCATCCCCTCGGCAAACACCAGCATTCCTGGGACGCGGCGCGAGGAGCACTGCGGGCCCTTGTCAGGGCTCTCCAGCCCATCAGCTCCGGGCTCCAGAACAAACACCCCTTTGTGCCCTGCTCACAATTCAACGGCCTTCACAAGAAAAAAGCTGTCTCCCTCCACTCAGAGTTAGGTTGGGATCCAAAAAAATATTCTGAAGCTGCGAAACGGGGAGGAAATGCACTCAAGTACAATTCCGCGGTATCTTTAGTAGCTTAAACTTCTGGACAATATTACAAATCTGCCTTTGGATACTTATCTGGTCCCTAATGCTATGGCTTTTTGTGTGTTTCTAAAGCAAATAATCACAATTACCACGTGACAAACAGGCTGCAAGTTAGCAGTAGGTATCAAAACTGAAATATACCCTTGAGCCAAGGAAGAGCAAACTGCAGCTTTTATCCAATATGTGCAGCCAGCAGTGGGAGCTTTCCTTAGAAATGTATGGAGAGATTCTGCCTCTCCTGAGCACATCTGCCTCTCAGGTAGCCACAGAGATGCTCACACACCCTGGCCAGCCTCCTGTCACCCATTCAGGCAAGGGTGAGGGCAGGGGAATTGTGGGTTCATGCCTGCACTCCCCTCTGCCCCACCTTGCTGCATCCCTGCAGGAATGAACCAGGGCTTCATACCCATCCCTGGTAATGGCATCAGCTCCTGCTGCAGGAAGCTGAGAAGTCTCTGTAATACAGAGAGACTCTGACACACGGCACCAGGCCTCCAAGCAATCAATGGAAGTAATTAGCTTTCTCTGCCCGACGTGTGCTCCATCTTAACTATTGCTATTTTGAACTTGTGGAATTCATTAACTCAGCCCTAACAGAGAGACCCACAACTTCTACATCCTTAATCAAACATCCTGCTTCAAACAGATTCATGGAGTAGCAGATTCTGAGTGAGCAGATTCTCAAAACTACAAAAATCCATGAGAACAGCCCTGCTTGAATACACTAATGCTACAAAGGGGCATTAGCACTTGCATCAGCACGATCCCACGTTGTCCTCTGAATCTGATGTTTGACTTCATTTCAATCAGAATTTGGGCTGGAAGTAGGTTTTTTGGTTTGTCTGTTGTTGGGATTTTAGGAGGGGAGAAGCACAGAGTGAATGCAGGAACAGTTTTCTACTCTGATACACCCCAATTTGAGAATAACCTTTCCACGTTCAGTGAAGAGGGGTAAATTCCTTCTCTGAAGCTTCAAAAGGCATTGTGCATATGAGGAGCAGGAGGAAAAGGGTAAGTGGGAACCCTGAAACTCATGGGATGGTTTTTCATTTGCCTCTCAGCTTCCAAGGCTGCCTGTTGGCAGCACCACATCTCTCTGGTACTGCCCTGCAGCCCTCAGCAGAGCTCCACAAACGTTAGGAGAGCTTGTATGTATGGAAAAAGTCTGTATTTACACAGCAATAATACACCACTCACCATAAGCCTAAACATGAATCCCAACCAAAGGGCTTTCCCCTAAATGAAAGGGATGGAGGGGTCTCTTTAAACATTAAGTGCAAAGTAACAAAATTATACCATGGAAACTCTGGGACATTATTCAAATCATCCACATGAATAAAACATCCCACTTTTGCCAAGTTTTGTTCAAGCTGACTTCAGCTTTCTGCTTAAACAAACCTCAGGCAATACTGACATCATTTGTAGCAAAAGGCAGCATTTTATTTAAGCTTGAAATCTGAGGGTGTTGGGTAGATTACCAAATAAAGAGTTGAATTTTCATCTAAAGAATCTCAAATGACCTGACTTCAAAGGCTGGATTTAGACTTACTAAGCCAATGGAAAACAAACATCTTTAATCTCCACACTGACATTAAACTCAAACAGAAAATAACTCTGGGAAAAGCCCTTTATCATCAGGCTACTACACAGGAATAGGGCAAAGGTGGGGGGAAAAAAATCCAGATTCTTCTACATGAATAGCCTGCCTCACAGGCAAGGTTACCCGGTTCCTCTCTTCCTGTTATATTTTTCCAGCCCATTTTACTCCCCTCTTCTTCAAATGTTAAATCAGGCCAGGCCCTGAGCCTCGATTAACACACCTGAACACTGAGTATTTACTCCAGGGCAAATCCAGGCATTTAGACACATAGACAATCACCTAAATTACTCATCCTCTGCATTTAGATGCTACTGCACTTTAGCTAAGAAATATGTTGCACATGAAAGAAGACAGGTTTGAGCACCAATTAATCATTTTTTGGTCATGGAGATACTAAGTTATTAGACTTGAAGCTTTATTTCAGTATAGGATTCAACTCTGCCTGTTCATCATCTTTGAAGACTAGAAACCATGAGCCTGGTTAAAAAAAAGACACACTAAAATCAATTATTTTCTTCCCCATCTCAAAAACTCTTTTCAAAAACTGCTCAGAAACCCAAAATATACAATATTCCCCAAAAGAAGAGAGAGGGTAGGGAAGGGAACCATCTCCTTTACCACAGGACCACAGGCACCAAGTGATGCGTGGCACAGGCACACAGAGGGGACAATCTGCCACTGAGATGAAACAGGCTCCGGGTTTGAAGGCAGGAGCAGCTCAACAACGAACAATGGGAAACAATATTCAAAGAAGACACCACAAATTGTATGAAATTACGAGATGAAATCTGTTTGGGGGAATTCCAAGGCAGCACATCTATCCTTATTCAGGCACAAGAAGGTGAGTGATCTGCTGAGAGCTGTTGCAAGCCTCACGACTCAGAACAACACATCCACAAGTAATAACATGCCATCACATTTCTTTTTTAAACAACAGCATTGCCCTTCTTTTGAAAAGGAATATCAAGTTTCCTACTGAATAAATTGAGGGAGCCTTATTATTTTTAGCACGCTAAGTGAGCCTGTCAATCACTTACATAAATACATACAATTAGTTTGATCCAGCAAGATCCTGAACACATGTAATTCTCAGACTTTAGAAACCTGACCAACCCACAAAGGCACACACAGTATCTCACAAGTATGGAATTACATGTACTGTGTGCAGCTTTATAAATACAGAGTGGCAGCAATACTGTACTAAATGGAGATGTCCACGTGCTCCCTCTGCACAGAGGTACTGAAACATCCAAGTTTTTTTGGATTAATTTCATCATTCCAGTTTTGTCAGGTAGCACACGGGGCTGAACTCCACCCCGTCTTTGAGGTGTAAACAAAAAATGAACTTCATTTGGTTAGAAGAACAGCTCACTCTTGAAAAGCAAATGATCTTTGGAGAAGTTTTAAAAACTTTTCTCCAATTCACCTTCCAGTTTTAACAGCACAGAATCCCAGTCTCCATGGGGCAAAACAACACAGAGAACCCATTAGTGACCAAATAGAACTGGCACTGGGCAGATGCAGAACACCAGCAGAACACAGCAGGAGCTTCTGCCAGGTCATTACACCTTAATTTAATCTGCAGCCTTGCCAACAATTATGGGTAGGTGTCTGAATCTGACTTGCCAAATCAAAAGTCTGAGAACACAAAATGCACAATGCTGCTAAGTGGAAAGCATTTTAAAAATATTCTTGAATGGAATTGTTGAATATTTATGGACAGAAGGAGATCAGATGTAACCAGAATGGAAAACCACCCACATTCCAACCCCCACCTTCAAAACATCAAGCTGGGAATTTGTGATGTATAACTTCAGAAAGGTCTTCAAGGAAACACAACCTGGGGTTTAACTACCAATTCTGCTTTTGTCCAGATGGAGAAAATAGCTTTTGTAACTAAAGGAAAACTCATTACTACTGAGGATACAGAGTAGATGGAGCCAGACTCTTTTCCAAAGTGCACAGCACTATGATGAGAAGCAACAGACACCCAAACACATGAAATTGCAATCACATATAATGAGGACTTTTTTCTTTTTCTTTCTTTTTTTTTTAAATTCACTCACCATGAGTGTGATCAAATGACAGGTTGCCCAGAGAGACTGTAGAAGCCCCATCCTTGGAGATGTTCAAGATTCAGCTGGAAAAGTCCCTGAGCAACCTGCTCTGTGGATGGCCTTCAGAGATCCATTTAACCTAAACAATTCTATGATTTAATCCTGCAGGAAAAAGTTTTAATGCTGCACATAAACCTGGAGAGCGCTGCCTACAAAGGCTTCTTAAAAATACAAGAATTAAGAAACAAAGACCTGCAAACAGCATGAAATGTACCATAACAATGAGGAAAGTTTATACAATACAAGGTTTCTACTCATGTCTGTTAAGTGAGTTACGGTCTGTTAATTACTCCATGGCAGCCAGTTTCTTATGAACCCACCAGGCATGAAAAGAATGCAAAGAATATCAGGTAGAAAACACCTGGAAATTTCTTCTGCCACAATTTGTTTCAACACTTACTAATACTGTGTGAATTATTTACACAAAAAGACAGGAATGCACCAGAGTACCAAGGAAAGTCTAAGAATCTTTGAGACATTTCATTTTTGTACCTTTAATTCTGCTAACTTCTTAGTTGTCCTCTGATGTAGGGTAAACAGTGGGGGCAAAGCAACTTTTCTTTTGAAAGCATTGCTTCGAAATAACTCCTGCCATTAGCAAGAGCTCCTAAGCCTGGCAGGTCACTGCTGATGTGATCAAACAGCACACAGTTATTTAATGAAGTCCACTGGATAAAAATTACCCAGCCAGCATTCATCTTTGAACAGTGAAACTGTTTTTACTTTATTTGATTTTAAGACTGCCAGTAAGAAAGCCTAATAAGTAAGATCTTTTTAAGCTCCCAAAAGTATAGCTGGATACTTTGTACCACTGCTACTCATGATCAGCATTAAAATTATTATAATCAGATAATTTCAGGGCTTTAGGGAACCATGCTCTACCATCTGGGGACTGACCACGCTGCAGTAAATCAGGCACAACTCTATATACGCTGAAGGAATTTGTCTTATAAAATTATTGAAACTAATCTGACAGGCCATGTTTTGCCACGTACCAATATGAGTAACAAGTAGGGTCCAAATGAAAAAAAAATCTCTTAGCAAATAACAGCTGATAGCCAGGAGCAGTTTGCAGGTGGCAGGAGACCACCAGGAGTGGGATCAATGCAGCACAGGCTGAAAATCTCCATCCAGGAGCCTTGTCCATGCTGTGGCTGTGTCCGTCCTCTTCTGCCTGAACATCACTGGAGCACTCACAGCTCAGGAAACAGCTGAAGAAACCATCCTGTAGGGCTGGGGAGGAGTGGGCTTTGCTAAGAGTCTCTTCTGCAACCACTGAATAAAGGGGATTTTCTCCATCACTGTCACAAATATTTCTTGTTCCCCAGAAATACTTCACTGGTTATTGTGGTCCTCAACAACTGCATCAACCATGTACAACCAACAACTGTACAACATGAATGTTGTACATAAATGTTATGTACTACAATATAAATGAGATTTCACATCATAGGGTAGAGACCAGACTAAGAAGACCCAGAGGGTTTAAGAGTTGGCATTAAATATGTGAAAAACCAACCACTTTGAGACTGATCCCAGTAACATTTGTTCAATTATTCCTGTATATAAAGATGCATTTTTCTATACCCAAGTTTCTTAATGCTTGGAAATGTTTCCAACACAAGCAGTGCAAGCTCATCCTGGTAGACTAATGCATAAATAACCATCAACTTAAACTTCTGAAAATTTACTTCCATCACAATTCTGTGAGGACTTGTTAACTTTAGGAGAAGAAGTACTCTTAAGTGGTTGCAGAATTAAAAAAACCAAAAAACCTCCTCCAGACTTGGAAAGTGTTCTGACTGCATTGAGGCATCTTCTACTCCTAAGAAAATGCTCCCACCCCAGTGGTACACGGCTCCCCCTGCACACACAGGTGCACCAGAAGAGGCATCTGCTCCATCTGACTGCTGGGAATGTTTACTGGGTCAGTGGTTACTAAATAAACCAGGCATTCAGACTTCCAGTCACTCCAATAAACCAACTCCCTTCTCAAGTGTCACGAGACAAGCGCAGCTCAAACAAATTTGGAAATGAGTCTTTGATCAGAAGTTTCTCCTCAAGCTCAAGACCCTCCTGGTTTGTGTCTCCGACCAGGCACAAGATGTTTTTTGGTTTTGTTAAGCAGACGTTCCATCAGAGTGCTGTTTTAAAAGGTAATGCTGTATTTTAGTCATAAAATATATAAAGTTCCCAACAGTTGTCAATCCTGGGTGAGCATTAACCTGTGATATCCATGTCCATCCCTATTCCAGCTGGGAGAGTCCCATAAAGGACAGTTGCTCTGCTCAGCAAGAATATTTATTGCGTGTCAAAAATATTCAATTTTTAATTACAAAACCCTGTAGGTTTCCTGTAAGTTAGGTTTCCTGTTTTTCCAGAGACATGGGACAGAGTGAGTGATTTTCAAAAATCCTGCACATGCAGCAGCAGGAAGATTTCCAAAGCAACCTGGTAAAAGCATGACATGGGAGGACAGGCAAATCCCAGAAGCTGCTGGATGTCAGAGTCATCTCTGTGACAAAGCTGCCTGCAAAGGGCAAAACACCAGGGCCAAAAAATCCCCCAGGTGCTGTTTTATGGCATCTTTGTGGGATGTCTCCATCCTGCCACACACCCCTGGGAAAGGCATCTTTGGAGGGGGAGAAACACAAACAATGAAATCACCCAAGGAGCTGCCTCATAAAAAGAAGTTAGAACTGATGATGCTTTTTTCAAATATTAAAAAACAAAACAAACAAAAAAAAATCACACCGAAACACAAAACAACAACAACAACAACAAAACCCAGTTGAATTTTCAGCCCTCTCCTTCTCAGCAGTACTCTTCCTACAAGGAGAAGCAAAGAATACAAAAATGTGTTTTCATATAGAAAAATAATTAAAAGCTGAATTATTCCCCCTAAATTCCATTTATATTAAATCACTTTTACTTCATAAAAATGGAAATAAGTATGCAAACACCTTTTGAAGACACCCACTTACTTCTGCATATACCCACCAAGGAAATAATTGTCTACCTATTTTATTAAAAGAACAAAAGGCTTTACCTCTGGTAAATAAATAATTAATTTTAAAATTAATCTTGTTTATTAATTGTTGCCTTTTGAATGAGCAAAGCTTTTAGTTGTGTCAAAGCTATTAACAGTGGCAGTTGTACATTAAGCAAATTAAATATGCAGCAGCCTCACTTCAGTGTAATCGCAGATTGGTAACCAAACACCTCATGTCTTTGGTAAATAAAAGGGTATTTCTGCATTTATTTTAAAAGCTGATACCAGAATTTAGAAGAGATTTCATGCAAATTATTGTGACAATTATGTAAATATCTAAGGAGTTTTTGCTTTTATAAAAAATCATGGCAAGAGTGCTTTTCCTAGGAATTGTCCCCACTCCATGTTCAGAATTCCTTGGATGCTTGAGCACTATCATTTTGTCATCGGGGCAAAAGTAACAGCAAGAATAATTACATGAGGCCATGTAGATAAAACATTGTGAAATAAGGATGGTCTGAAAGGTTTTGAAATCAACAGATTCCATTTCACAGCAAAATAACAGAGCACATGAAGTGGAAAAGTCTGCTCTATTAATAAAAGCTTGAATGTGCACCGATTCCACATTTGCTATTAACTGGGGGAAAAGACTCCATCTATCGTGGTTTCCACTGTGACCAGTGACCCAACTGGAAAGAGAAAACCAGGAACAATTTTGTGCCATTGACTTTCTTGCTAGGGCAGAGCATTCTCTCTGATCAGCCCCCAGCTGCACCAATTTCACCTGTGCTCCTGAATAAAGCTGTCTCTGTCACCACAGAACTGCTCCCAGGCAGAAGGAAGGTGGTACCAGCACATTTTTCTGAAGTTATTTGATTGTACCCTTGGGAAGTGAAACATCTGAGATCCCCTCTGTGCCAGGAGGGACCAAGAGCTCCATCACCTCCCATCCATGTTGTGCACAAGCCCTCACCTTGAGATTAGCACCCAAATATCACACCAGGCAGAACCATTTCTGTCTCTAAATTCTAATAAAAAGCTCTGTGAGATACAGAGAGAAGTCAGAGGAGAGGCTGCTCTAAGCACAAGTGGGAACAGTCTTGTAGAGAACCAGAAACCCATCAATTCTCTCATCACAACCAGCACAGCCCACTGTGCTCTGCATTCCCACTGAAGCAGCCTGTGGGTGAGATGTCTAACTGGAGAGCAATGGAAATAGACTGGTCCCAGTTTGGATTTGGTATGAGCCATCTGCAAATGTGGTTTACCAAAAGAATCCATATATCCAATCTGTTCTAAGGCATAATACATTCTATTTTGCACATTATTACTTACATGGAGAGGTGTTTAATGGAAGAGAAAAACCTTAAGTCATATTAACCTAAGTTCAATAGGTATTTGAGCTCCCTTTTGTTTTAATTAATGTGACATTATTTTCATGGCAATTTATATATTCCATACTACGTGCAGATTGAAAAAAAATTAAAAGAACGGTCCCAAAATCAAAACTATGATGAGAGAAATGGAACCTAAACAGACAATGCTACATGCAGGATTACAAAGCCAACATGGAAAAGCATCAAGAGGCTGAGATTTTAGAAAGTCTTTCTGGGTCACTCTGTTATAGCAGCAGCTAAAATTATACTTTAACTTGGCTTGTCTTGCAGTATCTAATAATCAGCTTGGATTTCAGGTAATGTGAACCCGCCTGCTGGGATCCCTTTGCAATATGTCACTGCAGCTAACACACCCAGGGAAACAGGTGCAGTTAAGGCAGAGTTTTATGTTTGATTTCATGAGCTCACGAAATAGGAGCTGCAAGACCAATTTCAAGCAGTCTGCAGCATCTCCTACACTGTCAGGGCACAGACAGGCAAGAGGGTCCCTGGCACACAGGCAGGATGTGCTATTTTTGGAGTCACTTTAAGCAGATACACATTTCTAAGAATTTTATTAACAATCTCCTCACACAGATGAACCGATATCCTTCATTTTCACTACTCACCCAAAGAAAATGGAAAGTGAGAACACAATTCTACACAGTGCTGTCACAAAACTCAACCAACAGCCTGAGGTTGGAAGCAGATTTGAAGACTGAAAATTAACAGCATTCACATACAAAAGAAGTGGGGAAGAAGCCTTAACACCTTTTGTACTATTTCTAAATTTTTATTATAGAAGGACGAATATTATTACTGATTATCAAAGAGCTTGCACACGAGTCAAATTCTCATTCAACTGATTGCTGAAGACAGAATTGTTTCACACACATCTAATGTTTGTCAATTTTTACTTCCACAAATAAAGGATACAAAAACTTGCTCTTCTCCCTTTCACCAGGAGGATGAATGCCCACCATCAGGTATCCAAACCATCTGACAAGAGTCTAAGCAAACAAGTGATGTTTTTTAGATGCAGTGATTAGGATCCATGACACTGAAATCGCCATTAACATAATATATAATCTGTTAAGGTACATACATAAAATTGTATGATAGAAAGATACTTGGCTTAGACATTACACAGTTCCTTTACTGGGTGGTAAGGCACTGAAACAGCCCAGAGCAGCTGTGGGTGCCCCTGGATCCCTGGAAGTGTCCAAGGCCAGGTTGAACAGGGCTTGGAGCAACCTGGGATGGTGGAAGGTGTCCCTGTCCATGGCAGGGGGTGGAACAAGATGTTCTTTAAGATCCCTTCCAACCCAAAACCATTTCATGATCTTAAGACAACATCAATTTACTGCATTATTAAAGAGAAATGTAACTCTCACCCATGATCTCTTGCAAGGCTGTTATACAGACAGCCTGTGTACAATTAAAAGACTTTCTATATTTTTATACTATATACAGCATGTAACCCACCTTGTGGCATGCTCATCCACTCCCACATAGCATGTAAAACATTACAGATGTTGATACATTCTCTCTTTTCAGCTTTCCCTCACAAAACACAAGAAATCTTGAACCAACAAGACAAACTACGGTGCTCAGCCAACAAGTTCATTTTCTATTCCACTGGTCTGATGATTTAGGTCAGTCTCTAACAAAGTGTTTGTTGGCACACAGTTATAAAAATTTTCATTTTTTAAGGTATAACAAGTTGTTGAAGGAAAAGGAAAATCAAAGGTGTAAATAAACCCACAAATGTTAAGTGAATGTCTGGTATTCTGATGTTGGACTTAACAGATGCATTTTTCCTTCAATGCAAACCACAATCCTTGATTTTTAATACTTGCATGAATCTATAAGCATGCATTTCAGTCTTCTACTTTGTATTTTGAACCAGAGATACAGATCACCATCCATTAGCAGCTTATAGACTCAACATGATGTGAAGGAGTTGTAGAAATCAACCTCACTTTGAAAGAAGAAAGTAGTTTCAGAGGTTTATTTAAGGAACCCCATGTTCTCAACACAAGAAAACACCAGACAAGTAATAAAAGGAGTTAATTGCTGCAGTCTAACTTCCTTACTTTTTATATCATGTCATTAACAATCTCATTACCAGCTTATGCTCCAAGTCAAGCAACTGTTACCGTTTGAATTCTTATACTTTAAAAGGAAATGAACAAAACATTTGGCAGAATAATAAAGCAAAATACAGATTTTCTGGTTCACATCTGTGTATGTTAAACTTTTTAGGGTTTGTTCTAAAAACATTGTCCTAGAACAGTTTGGATCTCAAATTTAAATAATCTTATTAGAAGGCTGAAACAAAACACAGGCAGTAGACAAAACCCTGAACTAAGTTTAAAAAAGCATATGCAAGAAAGAGTTATGCTTTTAAAGAAAAATAAAGCCTTCAGCTCCTGAGGACTCCTGCGGATAAGAAGTCAACAGTAAGACAACCATAGCTATGCATTTATTTGCATCAGCTGGACATCAAAAGAAAACACTAGAGCATCACAGATTTTGCTTTCCAGCTGCACACACTCTCCCATAAAATCTTTGTATGCATTCAAACGCTGTGAAGGAGGGAGCTCTAACAGAATTGTGTTAATCCCAGCACCTCAGTGGGCTCAGGGCATCTCCTGCAGTATGGATTTACTGTGATGGCCAGTCCAGCTGACTCATATTCCTTTTTGAAAAGAGGTCTCTAGACCAAAACATGAAAGACCACCTGCAGGCATTCCCTACTTTCTCTGGCTAACTTTAAAATGAATGGGTTGTTTGATATTGTCCTGTTTTGAAACAACATACTTTTGTCTCCCCAGTGGTGTTTATGAAGCCTAGGGTTGGTTAACAAGTTTGAAAGACACATTTTTGCCACATTACTGAAGTAATGCGGCAAGCCATCCTGGCAACCTGAACATTAAAAAATAATTTACATTATAAAACCTGCAAGTAGGAATAACCAGAAAAGTATTTTCACAATTTTGCTTCCAAGTATCAAGTTAGGGATTTTTTTTTTTTTATTAACAAGTATTTGCTTTATTAGAGCTTTATTAACATCTGCTGAAAAAGCTCCAGGTGAGGGGAAAATGACCGCACTGAAAGACACTTTCTTTCAGCCTCTCTTGTGACAAGAGTTTTTGCATTCCTGTGCCAAGAGCATGTCTGGATAAGGATAGTGATCTGGGCTGCTGCGATGAAAGCAGGCACCGTGTTTGATCCGCCGAGGGCTCTGCCTGGCTATTGTCCTGCTCATCTCCCAGAGCCACAGGAGCACTTACTGCTGGCATTCCCAGCATCCCACCAGTCCTCCATGTGCTGTGACTGCCTAAAACTGCTGCCTCTGGATGTAAAATAAGTGTTTCAGCAAGAGCTGGGCTGCCCCAAAATCCACTTTGGAAAGCTCTTTGCACTCTCAAGATTTTTTTACGAGTAACTAAGGTGGGACATTTTTGTAAAACCACACGCCACCAAAGGTCCCTAAAATTACCAGCATGTGAAAGAAACTTGCTTTACACCTTAACTGTATTATGCTTATTTGATGGATTATGACAAGTACATTCTCACCTCTCTAGAAAATAAAGTGCCTGTATCTAGAACAGCAGCTGCACCTCCTTCTGGCTGTGCTCCCCAGTTTGTGCCAAAAGAGCAAGGACAGAGCATCTGTGCTAGCTTCATACAAACCATCTCTTTGTAAAGGCCTTAATCTAGATTCATCCCACCAAATTTTCAGATGCTGAGGTGTCCATGAACACCGTTGTCCATTCCTCTGATTGTCCAACACACCCCTCAGGATGCTCTTCCCGTTTTGGAGGGAACTGAGGTGCTGGATTCACTCCCAGTGACTGCCTGGAATTACGTGAAACACTGAAAGTTTTTCATCACACTCATCAGACTAACAAGTGCACCTGAGGAAAAAGTGTCTTACAGTTATTTCATTTTCAGCTTCATGGGATTTCTCAGATTCTTCAGATTTTTCATCTTCTGTGCTCTTTATTTCTTTCCAGTGAAATACTTACTGACAACTATTAGTAGCCTAATACAAAAACAGAGGTGTGAAATTATTTGTTTCTAAGATACGGAAACCAAATAGCTGAGAAATCTCTCCAAAACCCAAAAATCTGAGAAAATGAGCAACTCTCAACATGTTAGTCAGATGAAAAAAAAAAAATCACTGCAGGGACATGGGAAATGGAATTGTCATCTCTGTACTTTGATAAGCAGAGAAAAGTATCCTATCTTCTAAAAAAAGTAACTGTGATCACATTCTGCTATTCAATACCTTGCATTTCAGCATGGAGGACTGTTAGATATTTTTAACAAATAACAGAAATAAATCAAAGTTCTATTTCTGAGCCGTCTGAAGCCATGTGTCTTCCCCAGCTCTCCACAGTCCCTGCTGCTCTCCCTCCTTCCTTCCTCTTATTCAGAGGCCAATGACCTCCCAAAGGCAATAAAAGCTTTCTGATTCTATTTGGTACATTTAGGTGGCCCCTATGATAGAGTAGTTTAGTTGTAAACAGATTATTGTAATCACAGGTGCTTCTACAGAGAACTTAAACACTGAATAAACAAATTGACCTATGTAGGCGGAGAAGGAAGGGAAATGGACTCTCACTGTCCACAACCTCAAGTTATTTGGCTGTAATATCTATTTTCCCATCTGCAAGCTAAGCAACAGCTCCACTGTTTTCAGGAAGAACCTGAGAGGTGTTCAGTGGACTACAAATCCTTTACTGCCTGTTTGGCAGCTGACAGAAAGAAAAAAAAGGAGGAAGCTCAGATGTGCTTGGCATGCGTCGGGAAGCTATAATACATATGCATCCACAAAACATTATTATTAAGTAATAAGCAATAACAAGGCAGAAAGGTTTTCTTCCAAGCCGTTACAATTTTCCAGCTGATGGATCCCGATTAGTCACAACAAAACTATTTCATCACACGGATAAAATAAATGCATCCACTCTGGCAGGCGCTACGGCCACGCCGCACCTCGGAGCATGACATGACGCACAGATGCTGGCAATCTGGGGAGGGGGTGGCAGCCTGCTCCACACATCTGCTATTGTGGGAAAAAGCCATGTTGGTGTTTTGTCAAATTGCTCTATTAGTAATGAATACAGCTGTTTCACATCGGATAATCTGTGTTGCAACACTTCGCTAAGTGACTCCGCACCGAACTATGCCCTGCTGTTCATGCTCAGCTGTAATGCTGATTATCCAGGGAGATGCCACTGTGCTTTTAAAATGAAAAAAAGAAAAAAAGTTGAGCGCAGCTGTTTGTGCTTCAAGGAATGTCAAAATAAATCTTTTCTCCTTGCCATTTATGTATGGAAATCACAATGTATTCTGGAATTAGAGCGACTGCTCAGTGATAACACAGAGATGTACCAAGAGTCTCTTCAGCCTTGGCTGAGTGTAAGGGTAGTGCTGATCAAGGTTTATCACCACTTCAGGCTTCAACTTAAGGCTTAAGTAAAGGCAAATATGATTATCCTCCTCCCCTTGATAAATCCCTGTATGGAAATCAGTAAACGATTATCGCTGCTCACAGACTAACTGAAAGTCAAAGGAACATCCCAGTGCTCGAGGTTACAGTTTTTGCTTACTACCCTCTTGTCACATCTGAGGCTGATGTTAGACCAAATACATTCCCTCTTACAAAGTCATTTCAAACACAAAATAAATCTTAAGTCTCCTAAGATAGTAACTATTACAATAAAGTCTTAAATCAAGCTACAGGTGCAGCACCTTTGAAACCGCCAGCCTGCAATGTGAACGTGGAATTTGTGTCAGTTTTCCCCCCAGAGCTCAGCTTTCAGACTTTGTACAGCTACAGACAAACCCTGAGAACAGTGGCCTTTTGTGTGCAAGGCCAGGTGGGAGCTGGGTCCTGCTGCTGGCAGACACCTCGAAGGAGCCTCTCTTTGTCTACAGGTAACAAAACTCTCCTCTTCCAGCAGATACTGCACAATGGTTAACAGGATAGGAAAGCATGTGCAGTGGTGAAATGCAGTTGATGGTGATATTTGACTCCAAGAAAAAAAAACCAACACAAAACCCCATCCTGGTTTCAAGAAGACGTTCCAAGGCCAACAAGACTTCCAGTTTTCAGCAAAAACTTCAAAAAGAAATGGGGAAACAGCCAGGTGGAAAGAAAAATTAATTCCCAGACATGCAAACCTCTTTGGATGTGTATTTTTCAGATGTTCTCATTCAAGGACAAATAGAAACCTCCAGTGGACAACATTCCCACTTGGGTTCCCAAACTGGAAATTGCCAAATTTCCCCTTTTATAAAGCTCTTGGGTAAAACCCACTACCTGCACAGACAGTACATGTGTTTATACTTCAGCACCAATTTAGTTCTTCTATGCTACTTCTCTGCCTCATGCACAGACCAAGAAAAAGCCTTTTTTATGGTCACCAGACCCTCAGAAGCTGCAGGAACAAGCTAGGGTTGCAGGATGCCTATCACAGCATCCACCTCAAGGCTTTAGCCCAAGATGGTCACTCTCACAGCTGCCAAGGTGCCAAAGCTGACTTGTCATGTGGAAAAATGCTGCAGGTAAAGAAGCCACAAGTGTTTCCTGTAGAACGGATGCACTGATATGGCGAAGTACAAAACATGCAGATTACGTTGCATGCAGGATAAACTGGCATTCCTCATCTATATTTGAAATAAGATGTGCCAAGCTCTCTGAAGTCCAAAAGATGCTGTGATTCCCCTGGTATTTAGACAGGCATGAATGAGACAAACAGAAATAGAGGCCACTGTTTCTGAACTGAAGGATTTATATTGCCCTGGAATCAGGGAAATACTTCCTCTCCATACAGCTTCCTTTAGTGAATGAGCTCCTGAGCTCAGGGCCAGGGAGGAGCAGGGATTCAAAGGATAACCCCTTAGTGCATCCTCACAATTTACAGATCCCCAACAAGTGTCTGCAATTTTCCTTGAAAATATATTAAATGGCTCCCAGATAACTCAAAGAAAAGGCACATTCCTGCCAGTAAATCTTCACAGGACTGAAGTGACATCTGACTGCCCAGCACCTCCTCAGCTCAAGTGCCCCTCAGGCATTTGCATTTTCCATTTCTTTCTGGGCAGCTCAGCAGATGATCAGTTCTAGTTCACAGAAGAAAGAAGCCTGAGGTGACCCAAGTATAATGGATAGTTTCTTCATGGGCTGGCTTTCAAAAGCCCCACAGCAAAAGAATATGCTGAAGAAACAATAAAAAGGGTCTCACAGACAAGAGAGTCCCAGATTCAGTTCTGGGGTGCCCATGTAATGATGCCTCACAGCCACTCAAAGCCTGTGGCACACACATCCAATAAGCAGTGCAAAGCTGGCACTTAAAACCATCTGTAAACTGAACAAAATAATTTAACAATTGGCTTTCTTGTATTCTAACCCCTGTAACACACAGCTTATGTTCCTAACTCACATTAATTCATCATTTTCCTACCGGGGTTGCATAATCAGTGACTGGATAAATAGGTTTGTGAAGTAAAGCTATTAAAGTGGAAGTATCATTCTCTTTTCTTCCTCCTCCTGACCTCCTCCTCTTCTTTTTTGCACCTCAACTGTGGGAGCTGAGACTAAATGGCAGAAGATCAGTTCTTCCTTCCTGACAAGGCTAATGGGTCAAGCAAATGCCAGCACAAGGGAAAGGAAACAGTGGGAAATGATGCAAAGGGTGGAGAGGACATCATGAGGTCATGTCTTTCAGCAGCAGCTCTCCATCAGGTCAGGTCATTTGTATCAAACCACAATTTTTCCAAAGTAAAAAACAGCCACCGTTTTTACCAGTAAAAACTGTCTTCTACTAATACAAAAATCACAAGGAAAAGAAGCACTTTAGAGCAGTACAAGACAGAACAGCCACTTTACTGAACTGAAGGCTCTACAAGCAGCAACACATCCACAGCAAGGCTGAAAAACCATCATCTAGCTTCTGAGACATGATTAAAATGAAGGTTTGAATGTAGGTTGGACATACTGGAAGACGTAGTAATTCACAGGTAAAATACAGAAGATAAAGAAATCAGAAAGGGGCAGAAAAGAGTTCTTAGTGTACAATGAAACATCACTGGTGGATGCCAGCAAACCAAATAAAATTGCACTTGGGAATAAAATACAATTTTCACTTTGTCTCTATCCAGAAAAATATAATTAAAATTTTGAGTATGATTCTCTACAGCACCTCTTGTTTGGAGGATGTTAACTTTGGCCAACACTCTCAGACTTGCAGCATGTAGTTTCCCTCTTTTACTCAAAAATACTCTTCAAAAAGACAATGAATCAGAGCATGCAGTTCACTTATGTGCTCTGAAACTCCTTCTGAAAAGGGCAAATTTGCTCCACTGGCTGTTGAGGAATTTGGAGGGTGTCTGGTGCCCTCAAAGGCAGGCACAGCTCTCATCCCATAGAGCACACAACTCTTCTGGCTGCATTTTCCAGGCACTCTCATGGCAGGGAAGCACCAGCTGTCTCCAAGGGAGTCAGTGTCAGCTCCACACACACATAACAAGAGTCACTTTTTACTGAGCAGGGGTGGCAAATCTGTGGAGAGAGCAGCCTCTGCTCCAAACTGTTGAAAACACCAGCAAAACCCATGTGGAAGCATACAGGGCTTAGAAAGAGCCCCACCTCCCTTATCAGCAGTGCTGCATGCTGCCAGTTTTTAAGGGCTATCTGCTTTGAAAGGCAATTTTTCAGCCTCTAACTGCATTTGTACTTTGAACAGAATCACTGCTGCTTTAATGACTCTCATTACATCTTTAATTATAAAAAGTTCAATTTAAAATTGCCCAGACATTTGCACAAACTGCTTTTAGCAACTCACTAAAGCCAGGCAGATAAGACTAACCACTATGCCTGCCTGGCACATCTTAACAGTAAAACTAAAAGCAAGAAGAATAACACTCCAAACTGGATATTCAAAATGGTCCTTGCCACACAGCTCCTAAAATGATGAAACAAGGGTTTTAAGAAGTTGCAAGCAGAGGAGAGATAGGAGTACTGAAGTAATATTGCAACTGTACAGTCTGGGCTTAGAAAATAACTACAGTTCTATTTTTGACATAGTAGTTGGCTCCAATAGATACCTAATTCGCTTAACCCATCTTGTGCATAAGCTTTTCTGGCTACATACAGAATGAACAAAAACTGTGAATGAGCAGCAGTTGATAAATGCCATTGTCAGCTTGTAGACTTCTATTTCTTTTGTGTATATAATGTACTTCAAAAGCAGAGCATCCAAATTTGATGCTCAGGTATCTGTGTTGGCCTTAAAACTGAAACGCACTCAATTTGCTGTGCTTGCCAACAACACAATTTCAATCTTAGATTCACCCCGAGGAAAATGTAACCTCCTGCTATTTGAACATATAAAAGGCTGTAGTTCAAATAAAGACAAGGCGTCGATAAATAAATTGAAAAGCCTTTGAATACACCTTCACCCTTCTGTAGAGTTATGCCTCACTTGCAGAGAAGCTGATGGAGTGAAGAGGAGGAGAAAAACTCAAGTGAAAGTTTTGTCATTGCTCATTGCTCATCCAAAGCCACTCACTGCTCCAAGACCCAGCAGAGTATGAAGTTTGTCTTTACACCCTTCTGGTCATACACAAAAACACCCCTGATCTGCACAGCACACAAACATTCACAGCCTCATTAGAGAGATTACCCTGGTGTTTGTCAACACAACCAGCTTCAGAACAGGCTGAGGTTGGCTATGTAGTGTGGTATTTACAACGCCACCACGGAGCAGGGACCACAGCCTAGCCCGGCACTGCCAGGGAAGTGAGAAGACAGTTATAACAGCATTGTTTAAACATCATCTTAATTTAATGTATAAATTAGCTCAGCAGTTTAAATCATTTCAAGAAAATGTATTAAATTCCCCTATATGAAAGAAAGTAAGAAGGTAGCAATTTTTTTTTAATTACTAATTATTTTAGGTAGTAATTGCACTGTAGCCATAAGTATTTTGTAAACCAAGACTCCTTGGCTGAGAAACTTACCAGGAAAACATTCAATTCATGTGCTAAATAATGTCACTGTTGAACTCACCAAGGAGCCTGCTAGCCAGGCTGCCCACTGCTCTGGCCTTTTGTAAGGAGCAAAATCCAATAATACTCAAAGTGAGCTGTACCCTGGCTGAGCAGACAGGATCTAGAAACGCAGAAAATAAAAAAAGATCCTGAATATCCCTTTTAAGTATTCTGGGGCAGGTGATCTTTTAAAAAGACATGAAGACTTTTATACAGTTGAAGGAAGAGCCAGGTAAAATTTTCTGCAGACTCCAGGCAGTTCCATGGACATGTGGCACGCAGCTTCTTTAAAAAGATAAATGATCAGAACAAAAATTAATAGAAAAAAAGGATCAAAACAATTAGACAGTTTCTTGTTTAGCCTAGAGAAGACAAATCTCTAAGGAGACCTCACATCTGCATATACTCAGGCTTCAAACCAGTTGGTACCCAGAGCCTCACTTTACTTGGGGACAGTCTTCAGCCATCCTCCACAACTATCACAGCCTTTTGAAACTGTTTAAGCATTTCTCAAAGTACAGAGACGTACACAGGCCCTTGTGTCCACAAAGGATGGGCAGGCAGATGACTCTGGAATAATAACATTAACATGCACATTCATTTTCCCACTGATGAACTCATTACCTTTTTTTACCCAGTGTATTCTGACACATTAGTTATCAGAGCAGCTCATGAGAACACAGAATATCCCAAAAGAGAACTTCAGGAGAAGCTTAATTAAATAACCTATTATTCTTTATGTTTAAAAAATAAATACATGCACGTACACTTCCATGTGACAAGCTCCCCGGGGAAAAATTTGTAAAATAAGCATAAAGTGTTTATTTAACTCAGAGAAGCAATTAAACCATTAAGAAGAGCTCAAAGTAGGCATTATGCTGATTATCCCTTAATTATGTGCATTCACAGCAGTGACAGACAAACTACAACAATAACAACTATGTTACCATACTCATTTTTTCCTGACCTGGGCACATTCTACAAATCCATCAGTGACGTATATTCACGCTGATTTAAGAGTCATGGTCCACATTGTTACCAGCATGGAGATTATCAATGACTGCTGCTCCTAACACCAAGTTAAACATGCCTAAGTTTACTTCAGTTCAAACAGACAAAGCTATTTATTTACATGCTTCTTGTGATATAGCATGCAATGCTCATGAGAGCCTAATTGCAATTCTCATCTCTCTGTTTACTCTGCCCTAATTACAGCCTCTCACTCCTGCCCTGTCCCCTCCTACACATGGCTCAGGGTGGCACAGGGTGGAGGCAGAGCTTGGCCTGTGCTGTCAAGGCAGGACTGGCAGAAAACACAGCCCAAGGAGTGCCCTGGGTAAAATCCCAGCTGGAGGAACCCCAGTGAGGATCCCAAAGCTTCCGCTGGCAGCACAGACAGCAGCCTGCAAAACAACACTGTGCCCGCAGCTGGGCCACCCAAAGGCAGGAGCTGGAGCACTTTTTCCAGCCAGCAGCAGCATCCCAGGACAGGGCAAACAAAGTCATCTCAGAGCTCCCCTGGCAGAAGGAGCCGCCGACAGGAATGCGCTCCGCTCCAGCCCTGGCAGGGCACAGCGGCTGCCAAGGCATCGAGTCGCCATGAAAATTACAATATGATAGTCTTAATTACACTAATTGCGTTTCCTGGTATTGAGGCAGGATTAATATAGTGTTTCTTATGCTAGATTTCATAAACACAATTGGTTTCAGCTTAACTCTTCGTAATTGTATTTCACAGTTCTTGCAAACAATTAGCCACCAATTATGTTCATTTCGTTTTGCAGATGACTGATAAACATTCCAAATATCAAAATTTTCCCTCAAGGGAGGCAAATTACTTCGAACTTAAGTAATCTTAATGAAGCCTCAGTGAAAATCCTGTGGGCAGATCACCCAATGGCACTTGCTTGCCATTTCCATGTTTGCACCAAGGATCAGAAAACCTTCCACACAGAGGAGAGCCATGGCTGGAATGGCTTTGGAGAGCTGAGTAACCATCTTAAAATGACCATATATAAAATGACCATATTTAAATACAAATATATATATTTTTGAATACGTATGCAAATTTTTACAGTTGTACATTGATATCTCTTAAGTAAAAGTAGATAATCATATATACACATACACACACATACTCATACACAAATACTTGGTTTAGAAATCAAACACATTTGAGCTAGTGTAAGACTCAAGGCTACAGGTGCTGGGAACTGGATTGGAGGGACCTAATTAATGCCCCACTCCCACCCTCCTCATCACAGTCCCATCAAACCAAAGTGCTCACACAATTGAGAATGGCAGGCATTGTGTTTCAGTCCCCTCTCCAGGCACAGCTCCAACATTCAGAACAATCCAGCCAGAAATGTTCAAAAATGTTATGGTGAGATAATATCGTCTGCTGAGACAAAAATAGTCTTTTATCACTTTACACCGAGGTCATCTGGAGTGACCTCGCCAAGATGGCATTTGAAGAGCCTCACCCCCAGCAGCAGCAGGCAGGGTAACCAAAACTCTGTGAGTTTCTAGGAATTTTAGGCTGGATTTTTATAAATAACACAGTTCAGCCTCGCTTAATGTGTACATCACTTAAAAGCTGAAGTTTGGTTAAATAGCATACAGATAATTATAGACCAAATGGTCACGTGTAACTTTGCTTCAAAGCTGTGTGGTAAAAAAAAAAAAAAAAAATATCCAAGTATTTTGAAAAAAAAAAAGGCAAGCTCTTGCTTGGCCAGTGCTGCAATACCAAAGCCTTTTCATAGCATAACAATTAGAACATACTTTGCTGATAAAGCCTTAGAGCAGGCTTTCTGCACAGGTTCCTTCTTCCATACCTGCAGGGTCACAAGCCTTTCACCTGCCAGGAGAAGCAAAATAAACCTTGCTGGTGAGTAATTTGCAATCCTTCCCATACACACTGAGGTAACATGGTTCTGTGCTGCCAAATATTTTTTCAGATCCCCAGTATGGGGCATATTGACAGAAAATTAACAGCAACCCAGAGAGGAAGGCACTGATTGTGACAACTCATCTACAGTCAAATGTTCCCCTATCTCATTCCCAGCAGAAATAAGAGGAATAAACTTAAACACAAGAGCAAGAAAACAAAAAAACCCAAAACACACCATCAAAACTGTTGTTAATATAATCAAGAAGGCAAAAAGTCATAAGCAGTAATCAAACCCAGCTTATAAACAAAGCATGTGCAGAACCCTGCAGCTTTACATTATAACACATGGGGTGCATTAATAAAAAACTAAATTGCACAAATTATGACGAACTTGGTCCTTTGTTAAACACTGAAAACAAAAAAAACCCCAACAAAACTCCCACTCACCTCCAGGAGTAGCTTGATTTTTAAGTAGAATTTGAAGCTCCCCAACCCACAAAAACAGGAAAAATCAAAATTAAGTCTTGTGGTGTTTAAATTAGTAAATCACAGTGTAGGTTTATTTGTTTCTAGTATATTTATCCTAAATAATTTGGAACATTAAGTCAGATTCTAGACTTACTGTTAAACAACTATTACTGATAAAACTGGATGGCAGTCTATACACTTTGAGGTTGTCCACAGTCACACGATTTCATGCTGGTTCATGTGGTTGAGTGGACTTTTTCCTTTCCTTTGTGTTTTGAAGCCAGTGATGCTTTCATTACAAAGCTGACTCAGCAATTTATTTCTGTTAATATCATCTCTTCTTTAAACCTCTATTAATGAAAACATTCACTACACACAGAATGAGTTGTTGATGTCACAGGCACAGAAGCCACCCCATGGCAGTGACCACAAGAAAATACTGGTGCAGAAAGAATAAATAAGACTCTTAAATATATGATTATACAAATTGTATCTAAATATAGAAGGGGTTAAGACTGTCAGAGTGAATGCTACCCAGCTCCAGAAACCTGATAACAGCAGAATCAACAGCTGATCCAATACAGCTTTCAACAACCACTATGTGATTTTTTTTATTATGGGAGTAAGTACAATTTAAAATTTAGCAAAACCAACAATCCAATTTACATTCTTTACTATTTAAAGTTAATTCATTATTATTGCTTATCCAAGTTGAGATTTGTTTCAAAATTAAAAATGAGAGGCATAATAGTAAAAGCCCTGCAAAGATTTTAAGTTACAATGTGCTTTTTCCCCATCCCTAATCCACATCTCCTACATGAACAACAAACATGAACCAGAATCACAGACATTAAAGAATAAAAAGCATGGGAAACTAAATATTTGCCTGTGATGAGGAGTAAAGGAATTTAATAAGGATAATGGAATAATTTCTTGATTCTTCTGGCCAACAAATATAATTACTTCAGATTAAGAAAGTTGACTACAACTGCTTTACTGATTCAGATATAGCTGCACTAATACACTGTGGAAAGACTAAAAGCACTGACTAATGGGTTTGCAATGTCTGTAGCCTGTGCAAAGAATGTGAATTTTGAACTTGACTGGAATGCACTGGGTCCACTCTAGGAGGATTAGGTGCATCTGAGCAGGGCTGACAACTCCAGCATTTCTGCAGTTACACACACACTCACAGAGCTTCCCTGTATTTTGGGCAGATATCCAGAGATATTGGGAAACTTAAAAACTGATAGTATGCTGGTATAAAACAGCCTTCCCAAGGGCCCTTGGACATAATACAGTTCCTGGTTCTGTCAGACATACATATATATATATACATACACACTCATACAAGTAAAATAAGGACAGACACAAACCACAAATACAAGTCCTACATATTTACAAACCCAAAAAAACTCTGAAATTATAGCCCAGACCATATGTTCTAACATTTGTCTTTAAAGTCTGCTCCTAATTCTAGAGATCAACGCATTTCCCAGCAGCAGATTCTTAGGCATTCCAAAAAATACACAAAAATATCTCCATTTTAGTAAAGGACAAGCTTCTCTGCTCATTTGGGTGCTGCTCTGCTGGGAAGCAGGACGATTGGTTTTTACATATGTACAAACCAGAATGGTTCAAGTCTTAATTTATTTCTCAGCCTGCTGATGACTCAGCCCCCACCCTTCTCCTCCACCAGGGCTTCTGTGCCCTGAGGCCACGTCAGCAGGACACAGCTCTGGCTGCCAGGTCCCATCCCAGCCTGGCCAGGGCAGTGGCTTCCCCAGGGACCAGGCTGCAGGGTCAGGAGGAGCTCTGGACATCCCTCCAGGATAGGTGGACACAGACCATCAGCAAGGGTCTCAAGAAACCCTTGGTTTCCATATTTCATAGAATTTCCAAAATATTTCCAGCCTTAGCTGTATCGCTCTCCCTTTCTCTCAGTGTGTATTGTCAAATAGTCACAATTTAAGATTTGGGAAGTGAATTAAGCCAAATTAAAATTCAATTACATGCCAAGATTCTTTTTCCTTTTGTCTTGTGTCAGGGGAGCTATAACAACAGTTACCAACTGTAAAGAACCAGATATTCCACCCAGCAAAGCTACAAGTGCAGGTGCATCTGGTTCAAGATTTAATCACACACATGCAAAATAAATTTCCATAATTATTCTTAGCATTATCGGATTTAAAATGGATAAGCTAAGATTATTCACACAGTAAACAAAGCATCCCATTGTTTACTCTTGGCTTCTTACATGGTTTCCTATACTTGATTGTGATGTGCTAAAAAAATAAAACCATGAGATGAACGGGGAATGGTGGTATGATCTCACTAAGAGTAACATGGGAAAAACTATTCCAGGTTAGCAGCTCTTTGCTCTCAGATTTCAACACAAGATTCACAAAGATATGAAAGCCTGAAAGTCGCTTATTGCACATGAGAGGAATAACGGGTACATCAGTTTTCTAAGGTGACCAAACACTAAAAGGGCAAAGAGCCTATCTCTGACATACAGAGAGGCACCAGAAACATCAGAAATAACACAGAGGATGAAAGGTTCCTCTGCAAATTCTGGTATTTTCTAGCTGGGCAACAATGTGAAAATAAAATAACAGTGTCTGTTATGATTAACAACTGGTAGTTTTATAGCTATGGAGTGCACCACAGATAATATCCCAACAGGAAAGGCACAGCTGATCCCAGGCCTGGGGACATGCCTGTGCTACAGAGCTGAGTTTGCTGAAACGCTGAGGCAACCAAACCCAGAAGATGGTGACAATGCCTCTAAAGGATGATAATGACTCTGTTTTATCTATATATATATATATATATGAAAATATTTTGGTCAGTACAACAAAGGCTGGTTAGACACTGACATGGGTTTCTTCTCAGTTAGTTACTCTCAACCACAGCTTTGCTCTGGAGGATGCTTATGCACATTATTCCTCATTTGTCCATTAACAGAAAGAACTTTAATAAATCAAAAACTTATTTGTGCTACAGGAGACCAGGGGGTATTGCAGGCCTGGCTTTTCCATCAAACATGAAATCCAGACACCAAGTACCAGAAGTCAAAGTAAGATGATGTAAATGAGGAGTAAGAGTTATGCTTTAAAACTTAATAGGGTGAAAAGGGCCCTTGCTGGTACACAGAAAGAAACTGAGACAAAACTTAATAAACAAAGCATAAACAAAAGCCATTTAATACCAAGAGCTGTGCTGTAAAACACCACCACACAGACTGTTCTGCTCCGAAACAGTCTGAACTGAAACTGCATTTCCTGAGAGTTTTACATGCCGTGTAACCAGCCTGCCCACCAGCACATAGGTGGAAAGACCTGAAACAGTTTGCAGAAACAAGGAGAAACAGAACCAAAGCTCACCCTGCATTTCAGACCTCCCTCCCCTGACACAGGGATGTCCATCCTGTGCTGCTGCCATGCACCCTGGCAGATGTGCCCCCAGAGCCTTTTCCCAGGAGCCTGCTTGACTACATGCAGCTCCCAGCTACCAGCAGATACAGGTGAGAAAGGACAACATTTTTTCCTGCTTCAACAAGTTTAATGTTCTGATTGATGCAGTGCTTTGCAGCATACTTTGAATACAGCCACAAACTTATTTCTTTAAATGTAACCATAGGCCAACTTCTGATAATTCAGGTGATGGACAGAAGCAGGTACTGAACCAAAGGGACTCCAGCTCCAGCCTCTGGACCTCACCAGCACAGGCTGTGCCCTCCCTGCAGGGTCCAAAGAATCTTCCACCCGCAGATTTCACCAGTTGCTCTTTAATAAAGTGTATCTCCAGCCTTCTGCAAGCCTCTCCAGAGGCTTGTGTCCAGAGCCATGTGATTTCAGGTGCTGCTGTTCATTCATTCAAGAGTGTAACCACACGAGGTCCACTGATGAACAACCCAACATCTGCCTCTGCAGAGTGATGGAATGGGTGCTCCCAGCTCCTGATGCACCAGGTGAACTTAAAGCACTGGAAGCACAGCCTGAGCCTGGATCTTTCTGTTCTCTCCTGAGGCTTCTTTCCTCCCCAACCTCTGAAGGGACATCCAGAAGAAGGGAGATCAGCAGGTCAAGGGAGGTGATTCTCCCCCTCTACTCTGCTCTCCTGAGACCTCATCACCTAGAGTACTGCACCCAACTCTGGGATCCCCAACATGAAAAGGTGGAACTGTTGGACAGAGTCCAGAGGAGGCTCAGGAGATGATCTCAAGGCTGCTATAGAGACAGGCTGAGAGTGGAGCTCTTCAGCCTGAAGAAGGCCCTGAGGAGACCTCAGAACCCCCTTCCAGGGCCTAAAGGGGCTCAAAAAGAGCTGGAGAGGAACTTTGGACAAGGTTATGGAGTGACAGGACAAGGCTTCAACCAAAGAGAAGGCAGATTTACATTAGGTAAGAGAAATTCTTTACTGTGAAGGTGTTAATACACTAAGACAGGTTGTTCAGAGAAGCTGTGGCTGCCCAATCCCTACAAGAGTATTCAGGGCTGTGTTGGGCAGGGCTTGGAGGAACCTGGGATAGTGAAAGATGTCCCTGCCCCTGGCAGAGGGGTTGGAATGAGATGATCTTTAAAGGCCCCTTCCAACCCAAACCACTCTGGGATTCTATGATCCATCTGTTCCCTCATATGTGCCCATCACCACTCTCATCCTGGTGCCTTTGTGCCCACCCAGTAACACTGCACAGGTACCACTCATTTGCTCACACTAGGTCCCATCTATTTTCAACTCTTTCCTCCCCTGCAAGAAACTGACTCACGTCCTCATTTCCAACCTCATACCACAGAGGAAAAAAAAAATACACACTTGGTTTGGTTTGCTTGGGCTGTACTAATAGCCTTATTCCACTGACACACACACTCTTCCTATACAAATATACAGCTGTTAAGCCTTGAATATTATCCATTCCTTTGCACTACCACACCAAACCCCACCCACCCACCAAATTAAGGGAATAATAATTCCAGGAAATCTTTCATTTGAGAAACCACTGCTAGATTTTTTGCATACTTCTGGTCTTTTTCTTGAGTTACTCACTTTAGGAGCCACAAAAAAAGCAGCACTGAAATGTATTTCTTACATTCTTTGTTTTACAAGATAAGAACAACCAAAGACTTCAAGTTCAGCCTCAATGGCAAAACACTTGAAAACATCACTCGGAAAAAGTATCAGTATTAGTAAACTGTCTATGTTTTTATCCTGTTTTCATTTCAAAATGTAACCACCCAGAAGCAATCTGGGTCCTTGTCTGCAACACAGATATTTATGCTCCAACATAAGTGCAACCCCTCCATGCCATTGCTCAACTGTACCTTGTCCTTGAATAAATCACAAAAGCTAGTTTAATGCAGAACCTTGTTCACCCTATGCAAGGGTGAATTCCCCCTGTTCAAGGCCAGAATTAAAGCATAATTTCTATCCTTTAGCACAGTTTTCTTTTCACACAGATTTTGTCCTTCACTATTCCAAACCATGTGCTTTCATATAAGACAAAGACTAGAGCTGAGTTTCAAGAGTATTTCCAGCAACAGTATTTCCATGGGTTAGGCAGAATTTACCAGGAATTCCAATTTTTATTCCATCAGCTGCTTCTCTGCTACCTGTTCTTCTACCTTGTTACAGGCTTTTTGGAGCTTTACATGCATACAGAAAATTCCGTTTGGTTTGTGGCAAAAAATGAGATCCAGCTTGAGGACCATTTACATGGATGGGAATAAAAAGGACATTTAGCAAAACTTGGGCAATTCTGTGTGATCAGTGGATAGAAGCTTTATGCAGCCTGAATACTCTGTAGATATATATTTTCAACATGCGGGTGACAAGCAAGTGGTACCAGAATAATCATTCTGTCCGTGTTATTCCTACCACAGCAGGTGTGACAGCTTGGCATTATTGCCTTCCAGGAGGGAAAAGCTCTGAACAGATTCTCAAGTACAGCTTCACTGCCCCAAACTATGCACAAACAGCAAATTTTTAAAGTGTGAAATGACAAAACTCTCAGCCATCAACAAAAGTTCCTACCAAAGATCTTAAGATATTGACTAAACAAACTCCTCTTTAATCAGCCACTAGGGAAACGTGAGTTTCCTGAACGTGCTGGTTTCACATGAGATTTATTTATTCTGAAATTTAGAAAGCAGAATAATCAGGGTTTTCTTTTTAAATTCAGGGATCTGTTTCGATTCCATTCTGCAGTTACCAGATCCAGGCTATCACCCTGCTCTGTATTTCATTATTATGGTTACCACAAAGCACTAGCTAGAAGCAATCTTTCATACAAAGGAAATACAAGGTCCACAGTTAATAGCTGAGTAAAGAAATGGCTGAGGATATGCCCTGCCCTTGTCCTTTTCTTGCAGAGCTAGCAACTAAGTTTTTGACAAATACAATGGGAACATGCGAAAAGGAAATTAAGCATTTAATGCATTGACACATTTATTAAGTATTTAATATCTGACAAACTTTATATAAAGAGCAACTTGTAAAATACTGATGACAGAGCACATACATATGTTCCATCTTCCAAAGACACTGAATGAAGATCCTGAACCCCTCAGAGGGGCAGGTTTGCAGTCAGAGCCCCAAGCTCATTCTGGGTGTTTGGCAGCACTGGGGGAGCAGGGAAATCCCAAAGGAAGCACAGCAATAATTTGTCATTAACACCCACATGGGCTAAAAGGAACAAAGACTGGCCATAAAGGATGTGCTTTATGTTTCCACTTCATGGCACAGGCCAGGTGGTCAGCCCCAACACTCAGCAAGCCCCGGGGTGTTTAACAGCCCAGCTGGGCAGCACCACGCGCCTCCCATCCACACAGGCAGCCTCAGGTCACAGGCTTCTACTTGATTCATCTTCTAGCAACTGTTAAAAAATTAATCTCAATTAATCCCCAACATCCCTTTTCTTTATTCCTTTATTTGGCTGTTGTTGTAATGGCTACAAAAGACACATACTACAGCATCTCTTCTATCACATGGGATGGAGAAGGCAAACCCTGAGGAAGTCAGACAACTCCTGCAGAGAGCACCTGGAACTGCTGAGATGCTTCCCTAAACAACTCACCATGAGGACTGTGTACTCAAGGGCTGGATTTCTCTAGAAGACCAGATTTATTGTGGGGTTTTAAAATTTATTTTCTCTTTAAATCTGGCTTCTCAAGGAAACCATAGACTCTCTCCATACCCACTGACCAGCTGAACTTCTCCCAGCCACCATTTCCAAGAGCTGCCTAATTCAGGCCCACAACATGATCTACAGGGCTTATAAATCATTGTCTTAAACAAGTCGTTTTCAACTATATGCAAAAAAACCCCCAGGAATGAAGAGGGCACTTGCTGCAAAATCTTGCATCCTCAGTTATAAATACATATTCATTCCTGGTTTTTATTATTTAGGTGTTACTATCTTTTAAAGTTTTCACTGATTATGTTACTGCTGCAACCTCGAGGAACTGGAAGAAGTTTTGTATTTGAGATCTCTCCACCACTCCAAAACATCAGAAACATTCAAACGAGCATCTGTTCTTTCTGACTTAAAACAGTGATTACTCAATTAGTGGCTAATTACACTTCAGGGTGTTTAAAACAGAGGATATTCCACAGAGGCTTTACTCAGAAGGTGTCTCTCTTACAACCTTGATAAGACAAATGAAGATTCACTAAGTCATCTTCTCTGCTTTTTTTGCCTCAGTTCTCTAAAATACATCATCAACAGATACACCACAGCTGTGGAGTCAAACAGGGTTCTGGATACAAAGTGGGTCTCACAGGACTTCCAGAACTGGCTCCAGGAGCACAACCTGAAGATTTCATGCTGCTCAAAAAGTCATACACAGAAAAGAAACAAAAAAATTAAATTATTCTACACAAGCAAAGTGAGCTGTCCCTGCAGAATTGTCACATGCCAAAGGGAAGAGTTTTCATGTATCCTGAAGAATTTAGTGTTACCAAGGCTGACATCTCAAGTTTTATTAACAGCCTGAACTCAGGAGAATGATCCAATTTGTAATAAAGCAATCCTTCACACTCTGAATATTCAGCAGCGCATCTTATGTCATAACTCTGAGTACATGGCAGGAAGGAAAAAGCAAGAATCATCTATTCCACAGGGAGCTACCAGCTGAGAGGCACTGCCCAAAAAGAGACTTTCATGCTGCCTTAACGTAGAGCTAAAATTATTCCTTATCCTGCTAATCATAGTGCAATGTGGGAGCATTGGAAAATGCATCATTATTGTCTGAGTGCTGCCCTGTGTATAGGGAATACATTCACCTTTAAACATACCAAAACCTCTATCACAGGAGGGAAAAAAGGTGTTTAAGTTTTGTGGAGCAAGGGGGTGTATAATTTCCAAAAACACTGCACACAAAATAAGCCTGTCCTCTATAATAACCTCAGAGCACAGAACCAGAACTGTCACGAATCCAAATCTTAGTATATTTGCAGGCTGATTACTGCAATAGATCACTATTATCATTAAGTTCCACGACTGCATGGTAAGAGCAGCTTTACCAGAACTAAAAAAAAGCCCCACAACAGCACCACAGTCAGGTGCTTTCCTGTCTTTGAAGCATGCATGTAATTCAGCAATAAAATATTTTACAATAAAGTAGGACTAGAAGCTTTAGCTTGAAAAGAATATCAAGAACTTTCAGGCCAAACTGAAAGGCTGTACACAAATAAACATGAGCCTTGGCAGTCAATACTGCAGCTATAGCAAATAAAAGGAGACAATCTTATGCTAGAAATTCTAAATCAATTTTATGAAAGACTGCTGATGAGTACCAAACAAATCCCATTGGCACAAACACGTTAAATTACTGGGAATACACAACCATGAGGTTTCAAGTTGCATTCATTTAAATATACTGTCTGAACACCACTTTGAGCATGAACAAAATTATAAATAAATGGGGTCATAATTATATTTGTAATGGAAATCTTTCATGTACTAAGCCAGAATAAAGCATTCTTTTCAAATAAAAGGAGTAGCCAGCTTTATTCCTGTGTTAATTGCCACATGGACCAATTTCTTACCACACAGCATGTTGGCTATAAATCTCAACAAGCAGCTTTAAATTGCTGTTATTATTGCTCATCAAGACCAAATAACCCTTGATGGTGTTCAGGGAAGCTTCTGTAACGTTTATCTCAAACAACTATTAATTCATCATTTCCATGGGGATGGAACTTCAAGCAAGAACCACCACTGTTTAAATGGAGGGGGCGTCACAGAAAAGATGCAAAGAGGCTGCAAGCTGGGACTGATAAACAACAGAAGAGAGAAATCCTCCTGGACTTCTAAGAAATGCATGACTCATTCTGACATACTGAACTCCTAGAATACAGAGAGCAGCCACGTCTGCAAGCTCTCACTCCCCAGTGCTTCAGTGCATTTGTAGAGCTGCACATTTCTGGAGAGATGACAGAGCAGGTATTCCATAAAGCAATGCTCATGCACGTGTTTGTGTATCCTCTTACCTTGGATGCACTGGAGGGTTCCATCCTCAGCCCTTATTGTAAAGGTTTCACCTGGATTAACTTGAACCAAAAAGACCTGCAGAAAGAAAAATAAACATTTGTTTCGCTGTAATCTCCAAAAATTAAAATTTCTCCAGAAAAGTAACTCTGCTATCCCTTTTCTGGAAGAGCTAGGAAGGCAGAGAGGGAACAGACTGGCATATTACACCTGTGGGTCCCAGACTCCAGGACTAGGCAGAGATCTGAAACCCAACTACTATCTACATTTTAAGAGCTGAAATGAAGATGTAACTGAATTGCATACAGGTGAGAATTATGGCTTTGATTTCCACACCAAAGTCTCGAGGGTGTGTTTAACTTGGCCAATGGTGGTAGCTAAGGACATAAATATTCAGGCCACTGGTACATGAGAACAGAGAGTACAGAAACTCCAACATGCAGCACCAACCCATAACAGGATTTCAAGTTCAGAGGAATTAAAGGTTTTTCGCTGTGGGGAGTTGATCCGTTATGTTTCAAAAATCTGTATTTCAGTCTTGCACACATCAGATCTCAATTAAGCAAAACCTGTAGGCATACACACAGAACCAATAATAAACTATTTATTAACAAGTACAATACTTCCTTAAAATAATAAAACTATCACCCCAGTCTCCCATAGCTGAATCCTGCAGGTGATGGGATCACACAAGGACCGGGAAGCATCAAAATGTGCCCCAGTTCACGGTATATTGTATTATCTTTATTAATTTTCAGGTGTCTGAAACAATGAGTTTAAAACCTATGATTTAGAATCCTTTCTCAAACGGGCAGTTTCACTGAGAACTAAAGACCATTTATCCCACCTTGCTGCTTGTCAAACTTTCACTAAAATACTTTAAACACACTTCTGCTAACTGCTTTGTCAGAAGTTCAATCAAGATATAAATTAAATTTTCAATTTGTACTAAGATTAATCTACTTTTTTTTTTGTGAAAGCTCTTTCTAAATTAAACTCTGGTCTTTCTATTCCAGACATCTGCATGCAGAATTTAATAATTCAATCTGGAAAGAGAGAATTTGAATTCATGTTGTGTTTCTGAATTCCTTAACCCAAATGCATAAGATAATTATTACCTAGATGACCTTTTGAATTACAGTAATCCTACAGAAACCCATTATTCCACCAACATTTTTAAAGCAGAAGCTGGAAATCAGAAAATGACATATGAAAGCCATTATGTTGTCTGCAACAATCATTTCTCAGGGAGCACTGATCAGAGTGGATCAGATCCAGCATATGGAGCACAATAAATGGTTCAGAAAAGATAAAAGGCACAAAGCCATTCCCTCCCTAATCTCCAAACAATCAACATTTAAGTGACAGCATTTAAGTGCTCTTTTGCTATGAATAGGAGTGAATTATCCACCACAGGACATGGGCATCAGGTCAAAAGAAGCGCAGAGCAATGCAATGTCATCCAGCTTAATAAAAAAATCCAAACCAACATCCAAACCAGAACGGAAAGAGGCCAAGAATCATAGAAATATTTCATCAGCTCATTTGCATTATGTGTCTAAACCAACATCCCTAAAGCTGGTTATTCACTGACAAATTTGATTAACATAAATCAGAAGCCCTTGCACACCTTTACAGCTTTGGAAGAACTTGGTCCAGCTCCTCAAAATACAGACCCTAACTAAGAGTGATGCCCCCTGCATGTAAAGCTCCATCCTTTCCCTAAAGCAGGACAGATTGCTCTTCCCACACAAGGCACATGCCTACCCCAGAACTATCAGAGTTACAAATTCCTGTCCCAGGAGTCCATCACTAGCACAAGTATTCACATTAGCACAACCACAGTTAAAAATAGTTCCTTGGAGTTCTGTATTAAAAAAAGGTGATAGCCCAAATCATAGCTGCTGGTTTTGATGGTCAAAATTAAGCAGGATCATCCTTGCCTAATAACACAAGGTTTTAAGACAAAGAAATTGTTCCAGTAACAAATTTGTTTCCTGTAGAGCCTCAGCCACACCGCTTTGTCCCCCAATCACGAGCCTGGGGACAGAGCCTGGGACTTATCTTCTACTAAAATGTTACAGATATGGAAAAAACTCCTTCCCGACAGATGCTCAAATCAGCCACCTTTGGAGCCCAAGAAAACATTTACAGGCTGTTGCTGGGGCAAGGCAGCAATATCAAGAGCAAACAGGAATAGCCAAGGTGTGACTGATGTGGGTCAACAGTGGAGCAAGGGCTGGGCACAAAGGGAGGCCACAAAATCAAACTGGCCTCAGACGCAGGAGCAGCAACCAGGCTCCTCAAGGCAAGATCATCCCAGAGGCTGCAGCCCCAGCCCCTCCTTTCCCAAAACTGGGGGACTGGGGTGTCCCCCATAATCCATCCCACCTGCCAGTCTCCTCTGCAGTCCCCCCACGCTGCACACAACCCCCCCAGCTCACAACTGCACAGCACCAACCAAAGAGATGCAGAGCTGAGCCCAGACCATCAGAGCCAGCTCATGCTGAGTGTTATATATTGGGGCACCTTCCAGCCAACACCCTTGACTTGTCCCAGTTCCCTGGGACAAATAATGGCAAGGCACACTGCAAATTTTTGTTTATACACACTAAGTATATGAAACTAATTCCATGATTTATTTTTCCCCACGTCCTCATAAACAACAAAACCATATTCTGCAGCCTGGAATGCAGCTTCCCTCTTTCACACAAGGGATCTTCATGAGAATGCCGCGTTTCTAAAGCTTTTAATTAAAAAATCTGAGGAAAGCAATAAAAAAAGTGTAAAGATAACATCTCTATTTTAATGAAAACAAGCCCAGATGATATTTAATTGTGTTATGCCTCTTCCAATATTCATCATCCCAAGTATGCACAATTATGAGATGGCAACAGAGGAGAAGAACTTGAAGGGTCACTTGGAGCCCTCACTGCTGGCTGGCAGCATCTCAAGGGTGTGGTCTCGTGTCCGAGGTCACCCCAGCCCACTTTCAGTCCTTGGCCTCCTCCCATCCAAAAAGCTGGAGCATGTGACAGCTGGGAGCAGAGCATCAGCGCCACAATCCCAGAGGATTTTTCTTTCCCCTAAAAAGTACTCAGATGTTTAATTTAGCAGTTTAATCCACTTGGTGTTGAAGCCCAGTCGTACCTGCTGCACCCTCAGAGAAAGCTTTTTATCTCCATAATGCTCTTTTTGCATTTATTCTGCATTTAAGAATGTCATTCTATTTTATTGAAAGTCATGTTTGTTGAGTGATGAATGTTACTAAGTTGCATAGCTACTATAAATATTTATAATCCTACAAAGCATGTCCAGACTAAGTTTTCATGACAAGCCAAGCACGTGTCACTTGTGCCTCACTTGCTCCCACTGTCCAGCTCTCACGGCCAGGGGAAGCAGGGGAAGAGGCTAGAGAAGTGCCCACAAAGCTAATGCAGGCATAAGCTGAGGTTCAGAAACAAATAAATTGACTCTGGGAAGTTTTGGATTGGATATTAGGAAAAATTTCTTTACTGTGAGGGTGGGGAGGCCCTGAGACAGGTGGCCCAGAAAAGCTGTAGCTGCCTCTGGATCCCTGGAAGTGTCCCAGGCAAGGTTGGACAGGACTTGGAGCAGCTTGGTCTTGTGGAGGTGTCCCTGCCCATGGCAGGGGGTTGAAAAAGATGGGCTTTAGTGTCCAATCCAAACCACTCTATGGTAAAAAACTATATACTGTGGGGAAACACTCTCACACAAAGGCAGAAATGCCACCTGATAAGGACCAAGGGCATACATTATTATCTCTTTTGCACACTACTGGTTTACTTATCCAAGAGTTAAAGCCCAGAGAAGAAAATCCAAACTCAAGGCAGGGCATCATCTCCTACCTGCTCTGTGGCCTCTCACAGCAGTGAGCAGGATGACATTCACCTGTGTCCATGAGATGCAAGTGAGTCCCAGAGCTCACTTAAAGTATTTCCCCCTTATGAGAACATTTTCCTCACTAAGGTCAAAGAGCTGCTTGCATGGCTTAGGCTTATTAAAAACTTGCATGGAACATTTTCCAGTGTGGTGAGTTTTCCCTTCCATGAGATATATCATGCTTCATACAGCTGGGGAGCACAGCATCACAGGCACCACCTGGGATCCAGCCACAGGTTCCTCACAAATGCTTTGAGCCATTAAAATTTATTGTATTTAAAATTTCTACGATGCATAACTTATGGAATGCATTGCATCTTTTGGGAAAAGAAAATAAACAACTAAACACAGAAAAATGAAACAATCACTTGTATCTATTCTGTTACCTACTTTAAAAGACTGTGCCCCAGATCCCAATGAATTTCCAGGTGCATGCCCCAGGAAGGACCAGGGAACTCACAGCATTCTGTGTGCAATACTCTTCTCAGGAAAGAGTCACACAGGCAGGCTAAACACTTTTAGCATCTCTTCAGTAAGAAAAATCAGGGAACATGCCACATCTTAAACAATAAAGCTGACTTTTTAAATGAATACTTCAAAAATAGTATCTGGGCTTAACCTTTTTATTTTTTGACTGGACAAAAAACAGAGGTGTTAATAGAGGCATGAAGCAATTTACTGTTTACCACAAGTGCTCTTTGCAGCAAAATCCACAAGTGGCAGATCCCGAACATCCTGATTTATCAAACCTTAAAATACACATGCCAAAGAAGCAGTAAAAGTAAAATAAATTTAAAAAATGAGAAACCATGAAATTTTAGCAGAAAGTCCACTCACTCAGCTCAAATGCTATGGCATTTGTGTAAAACCCAGCTAGAGTGCTTTTAGTTGTTTGCAAGGTGCACAGGCTTGTTATGCTACAAGGAAGTACCAAATCTTGTTCCTCATTCAGCTGTACTCTTGTCTGCCTCATTTAAAGCCTGTGACCCTAAAAGACAAGAACAAGCACACACAGAACTATGTGCAGTGCCTAAGCTTAAGCCAAGTGGTGAAACCATAGGGCTGGTAAACACAGCTTTACAACAAGCAGGCAAGCAGAAAACCTGTGCATCTCTGCAGATGCAATGAGTGAACCAAGCTGAAATAAAACTTCCCCAACTAATTAGCCCAACATTCTCTACAGATGTGCTGCAGCACAACTAGCTGCCACTCCACTTTATACTCCAAGCTTTTAAGAGCTTGCAGTGGAGTACCTACAGGAAACCACTGAAATTCTTGGACCAAAAGGTTAATTATTGCTCCCTGAATCCCCTGAGGAGTTACAAGTGGATTAGAAGCAGAAACAGCTCTGGAAGCGACATGAAAGCACTAAATACAGTCTGCAGTAGTGGAAATAAAGTGTGGGAAACTAAAAAAAAAAAAAAGTCAGTGCTAGAAATACCATTTTGAGTAGTCTAAGGGAGAGGGATGTCAAGCAGGCAGAGACATTCCTTGCCCTGCCCTGTGCAGCTCTGCAGCCTTTACTCTCAGGAACATAAAGCAAGTAAATGTTCCAACGCAATTGCCTTACTGTGCAGGCCTGTTCATGGGCAGGTTTGCCTTTTGCTTCACTCTGCAGCTGGCTGCTGGCAAGGCCAAGGTGTTTCACCAGCTCCAGCCTGCTTTATTCTGTGTGTATAAGAACAGATCTTTTGAGGAAAGGCTTTTCCCTGGAGCTCAGCATTTCCAGGCACAGCTCCTAGTGCAGCTCCATGGTACTGGCACAGCTCAGGCTTCACAAATCTAGTAACACATGAGGGTGAGCGACAGCCAGTGTGCCCAGAGCAGCCCATCAGAACCTCCATTCTGTCAGCCCCAAAGCATGAGGCACTGACCTGCCTGCTGGCCACACTGCAGCCTGGAAAACTCCACACTCCTCATCTTCCAGAAGCTCTGCTATGATGCTTTCTCACCACCGGCTTCTAATGGAGACTGTAATTACACCCTGTAAGTGTGTGTCCTCCTAAAGCTAGAGCCTATTTATGGAGTCATATAAACCATCTTTCTTAAGGAAGTCATTCCTATGTGAATCTATCCTGAAGGCTCTTCCCACCTTACAAGTAACTGAAGTAAATCTCTTTCAACAAACACTTATTTCCACATTACAACAAACCATGTTAAGAGCAATTACCATAGTTCATTTGCAAAGATCAAACAAAGCATTTATTCCAATTTCATTCCATTTTTAGAACAGTACTTTTAAAAAGCAAAGACATCACCAAAAGGCTTAGGGTGAAAACGATAAAGCACAGAGGTAAAGGTGTAAGCTTTGCAACAGATAAGGACACATCCAGACTAGAGGCCAAAAAAGTCCCATTGGAAAACTGGTATTTCAGCTACAGGTACTTCAAGCGATAAGGAGATGAGATCTAAAAGCATCATCCAGCCAACACACAGAAGAGGGACCAGGCCCAGAACTGCTCTATTGAGCTGTGCTTGCATAACACAGCAAAAGCAAGAAGCAATGTACTTCCAGTGCACCTGCAATTCTTTTCAATGCAAAACATTAGCTGAGAAACTACTTTAAATGCAACAGAGGCATCTGCCAAGCCAGGCTGCTGAATCATCAAAGATGGGGAAATTGAAAGATTGGGCTTAAAGCATCATCTCAAAGGAGGGCTCAGAACAATTCACTTATTCCTTCTGTAATACAGAAGGACCCACTGACAGGACAGTCTGACCTGGTAAGTGGTTTCCAGCTAGGAAGAAAGTGTGTACTTAAAGAACAATTATCCCTTCCAGTATGAATAAAATTGCTCCTTCATCCGAACATACTAATATTGGACTTGGTAAATACAGCCACTGAAAGCATTCTTTCCTATTTTTTCAAGTCAAGGTATGCTTCACAAAAATTACTTTAAAAAACCCAAACTAATCACAAAAATGAAAATCTACATCATAACGAGATTTCAGGTAACCAAAAGAGAAGCTCACCAGGAAAGCAGAAATTATTCTTCCTCTTAAGGTTGGTCTAGCTCAAAACACAGCTTGGAAGGAGGAACAAATGATCCAGGGAAGGAGAAGTAACACAATGACCTTTTATACTGATTCAAGAAGGACAGCTTGCTTCTACCATTGTTACAATACTTTGCTGAAATTTCTCACGTGAGGAGAGAACCAAATTTACCAACACAAAAATACTGGCAGGGCAGATGTTCTCCAAAGAGACACCTTGACCCCAAGATGACATATTTGGGAAACTACCACCCAACAGCTTGAACCTCCAGGCTGTATCTTGACATGAGCGTGTTGCTGTGCATGTGCATGTTATAAGCATCCTTCTGATCAAGTTTATTAGAGAATATCTCTCAGAAAAAAATAATAATAGTAACTGTAAACTTGCCTTTATTCAAAAACCGAACCAAAATTCACATCTGCTTCTTATAATGAAGCACAGAATAGTACACAGGCCTGCTGGGGAAGGTATGCTCAGGTAAGCAAAGAACAGCAGACACCACTACTATTCTCTATTTCTTTTCTTACTCCCTTTTTTTTCCTAATCTCAGCATTTTTAAAATCTTAATCTCACTACAAATGCTAGTAAGATGCCTGGACAAGAGTAAGCACAAATAAATCATAAGACTAACTTTCTGCAAAGCTCTCAAATATGCAGCATTTATAGCCACAGTTTCAATTCCACTACTTTTACGTCAATGAACACACATGCAAACAAACACATTCAATTTAATGGTACACTTTAACCATTGTTTTTTCATGTCTTTTCAGCTTAAAGGCAGATTTCTACATCCTAGTAAATACTCTGCATTCCCCAGTGCTACAGAAAACCATTTCCCTATTTTGAAAATATCTTGTTGACCCAGAAGTAGTTTATTTAAACCAGCAAACTTCTGACCTGCTGTGATCCATCGCCATTCACGATGTGAGGCATCATGGCCACCTCCCCGTTCAGCAACGGCGGCAGCTCCAGCGGGATTTGGTCGGTCATCATCATTGTGACGTACATTCATGGAGAATTTTCCTCAACAGACTTCCTGCAAGAGAAAACATCATTTAAAGACCCTGCTGCACTTCAAGAAGGTCGTTCTGCCATTTGGGAACTTAAGCAGGGGCCCTGCTTTTGTAGCAGGAGGCGTACGGAGCTCAAGGCTCTGATCAAGAGCATGGGAAGACAAGCTTCCATGCAAGAATTCCAAAAACCAACTAGCCAGATTTCCAGCTCTCTCCCACAATCATAAACCTCAGTCCTCACTGCTGAAATAGGCAGATTCTGAGACTCTTAGAAAAAAAGTTTTGCTCTTAAATCACAATCCTGCTTGCCGCCACAGTTCTTGGTACTCCATCACCCTCATGGTTAAGATGTTGCAGCAATTTCACTCAATAGCCACACTTCAAAGCCAAACACCTTCATTTTCTTTCTAGGGCCCTGTAAACAGTGTGAACCGCCACTACAAAACAAAGACCAGACACCTGACTTCCACTTAATCACGACCCAAAAGGATTAAGGCTTCTGCTGGAGCAGCACATCCTCAATGTTCTGAACACCCTGTCCTAGGAAGGGCAACAGAAAACAATGAGATCACGTTAGGATTTGTGAAAAATCACACATCACTTCCAGCACACCCTCCCCCTTTCACAGCTAACTGATGTGATACACGAGCATCAGTAAAACCATGAGAAGCTGCCTTGTAAAAACAAGTCTTAATTCAGTGTTAAGGGTATCATCATGCTCGTTTATGGGGCAATAACACAGCTCTAGTGAATAAAATGGATGATCTCATCACATAGCTTATCTAGACTGCTGTACAACTCCTAAGCAAAGCAACTTCACATGTCCAGTGGTGAGCAGCTTTAGTATCCCTCAGAGAATCCCAAAGTCACCCTGAATAATTTCACATCGCTGCCAAATTCAAGTAAGGAAAAAAATACGCCGTGACTTAAGTGGCAGCATAAGTGATCAGCTGGCACAAGATGATCAGAGTACACCAGAGTACAGAAAGGGGAATTTTTGGCAAAGAGCATGTGACACAACTAGAGAGCCATTAACCAAGAGTTTAATTCAGCTGCTCCAGAGGGGATGAAGGACTGAGCCAACCTGACCAGGGTTGGAGAATTCCATTCCATGGATACTGGGTGCTGCAAATCTTAGATCCCTTCACCCCCAAATACTCCTACACTTCAATTTTGTTTTGTTTTGCTTTTAGGTCAACAACTAAATTATTAGTTTAGTTGAAATACACTGTCTTCATTTCCATCAGCCTCTTCCAGAGCCGATTGCAATCCCATCACCTGCACAGCCTCATGATCAGAGACATCAGCCTGACCAAGAGCTGCTCCTCCAGCTCCTAAGAAGAGCACTTGTGTGACTTAGAAGTGATGGCAGTGCCCACTCAGACTGAATCATATCTATCTTCTCACTGTCATCAAACAGGCCCCTTCACATCTAAGCAGAACCAGAAGACTGAAAGTACATTTGTTTTTCAGAAGATGTGCAAACCCGGCAGTGTGACCTCCAGTCACAGAGCTCAAGACCAGCATTTTAATTTAATTCAGTACCAAATTTAGCACAACTCTCACAGCTCTTTCCACTGTTCTCATCTGCGAGAAAACATCACTTTTCTAATCATCACTTCACCAAGATATAAACAAAGGCAATGTATTTTCATCCACCTTTAAATTAAATCCCTCCTTTTATCCATGACTCAATTACAGGATAGAAGTTCTCCAGAAGCCTGAGATACAGTAGTTGTTAGGATGGTACATCCTAAAGCTTTTGCTTCTCATTACTTCACAGTTTCAGGTTTTAATTTTGAGAAAGATCCAAGTCAACAACAATATTCACAAGTGCTGGGATTTGGAGGTGGAGGAGGAGGAGTGGGGCAGTGTGACTTCACTTTTTGGGAGTTCTGTTCCTTTAACAAGGAAGAAGATAGTAAGTGAGGTTTTGAACCATTTCTTAACTGCTTAGGATTAAGAAAAGGACTGAAAGAGCCCAATAATGAACACCAGAGAGCACATGAATGAACAGATTTCAATGGAAACAGACTGATTTAGTCAATAGCCAGTTGTACCTCCAACTACTCCGGCTATACATCCAGTTATTTATGCATCTATAGCTGGTGTGTGTGCAAATGTACATATTCACATTTCAAGTTTATCTGTAAAGAACACAACATTCATAGAAACTACTTTAAACCCATACAAAACAAAACCCCAATCCCCAAACCTCAAACAAATGACACATTCATTTAGTCCCTATCTGAAAGCCGAGCTTTAACAGTTTAAGAATCACACTGATACTATTTTCTTGAGGAAAAAAAGCCCCATACTGTAGCTTGAAGTGACATATTTTCCTAGTAATATTTCCATTCCAGGCACAACAACGGATATGTTGACATTTATTTGCTACGTGTCATTATTTAAAGCGTTGCAGCTACATTCCTTTTGCTTTATTAATGGTTTGTCACCACAGCCATGTCTACGCTTGCCTCACTTGAAAGGAGAAAACAAAAAAAATAAGAAAAATAAAAAGGGCTTCCCCTCTTTGTCAGGTCTGGTACAACTCCACCAGAGATGATACCAGCAGCAGTACCAGCTACAAGTCACAGCCACTGGCAGGATTTTTTGGCAGTATTTCACAGAGATGTACTCCAGGCAGAGTTAAGACATCTACCATGAGACTGGCAAACTTCACTGCAAAGCCAAACCCTTTGGAAACAGCCCTCATGGACTTTTTGATCTTATTTGTTCAACCATCCTACTTAAAACAGATTTATTAGCCGTGCTTTCACACCCCTCCTAAAGCCTGGTGTTCCTCCTTCCTCAGGGGATGCAAAGCTGATTAATACAAAGAAAGTGAGGTCTGAACACAAACAGTTTCTTTTTCCTGCAAATTGGGAACATTGATGGAAGAGAACACCAGACACGACTGAAAGAGCCAGGTCACATTCCAGGATATGAGAATTCTTCTTTAGCTAAAATATGAACTGCCAAATACTAACCCACAGCCTTTTTTTCAGGTACTAACTCAAATTTGGGGTTTTGTCTAGAAAGCTGACTATATTTAAATTTTAAAAAGATATTTCCTGTGCGTCTACATTCCCTAGGTTTGGCTGGGATAGGTCACAACAACGCCAACATGGAGTGAGAGGCTGCATCTCCCTGTCTAGCTTCCTCCAGGAATATGGAAATCACAGCTTTCCACTTTGCTGTAGAGCAAGGAAGAAATAACCATCCAAGTTTGATGTCTCTGTCCCCAAACAAAACTTCCAAATCTTTTGATGTCTGCAAGTTACTGTTGCAAACTTGATTTTCAATTCAGTACTGCAACCTTCTACTGATCCCTGAGATGACTCCATTTCCTTAAATTAATTCAATATGTGAATTAGTAATACATAAATTAGTTGCACATGGCACCAGAGAGAAAATTCAAACATCCAGAAGAATGAAGCATAACTATCATAAACCCAAAGTCCATGTATGGTCAAATAACATGACCCAACAGGTTACGTCAGTTTTCCTGAAATTCCAAAAGCAGTGTGAACCACATCAAGATACCCAATTCTACTTTTCCTAGAAGGTTTCACCCATTATATTTATAGGGCTGGAAGCCAAGAACATTTTTCTTTCTGTGATTTTCTTCCTACCTTCTGTCTTTCACAAAGCCAAAGAACCTCTTCCAGCTATGGCAGACAAATGCAGAGAACCTGGCAGAAGCAAGGGGAGTTGTGAATATTGAGTCCTGTGACTGTTCTTTGCAAAGACTTGATTTTTATTTCCCTGCAGCAGACCATTAAAAGCTCCTGAACAAAGTGTTCTGCTTTTTTATCACAATCATCTGGAATTACAGAAGTTGTACTACAACAAGGACAGAGAGTTTTCAATACAAGGTAGAGCCACGTACCCAGGTTTATTTAATATACAATTAAAATTCGGTGTTTAATGCACATTTTACTCCTGCAGTGCATATTTAGGGATTTTCTACCTTAATAGAACACACTGCAAAAGGAGTAAGAAGCCACCCCGCCTTCAGGCTTAGCCTTGATATAAAAAATTCTTAAAACATACACAGTACAAATTTAAAATGGAAGGACCGTCTCTTTCCAGCCTAAAACACAGCCTTACCACTTCCCCATGACAAAGTTCACACACAGATGGTACACCACAGTGTTACACAGTCTGACAGACTCCTTTCTACCACTACTTTAATGCAAGTGCTATAGGAACCCCTGTTTTACCATGCTGTATGGGCTAGGTGAGCTCCTCTTGCTTGCACAGAGTCTGTTGCACTGGCCAGAGAAATAATCCAACCCAGCAGGAGCTTCCTCTGTACTTTACAGCCATGGGCAAAACCAGTTCTGGTGTTATCAAAAGTCAAAGTCTGTAGATAACTGCCCTGCTGACCACCAGTCACAAGACAACTGTATCTCCCCCCAGTCAGACATTTTCTCTGGCAGACCAGGTTCTGCAGTAAGACTGTTCAAAAATTGGCAGTTCTCTGACCCAAAAAGGAAAGGATTTGTGATATCTGATCTGCATCCTCCAAACCACATCCTAACAGTTAGCATGGCCAGCCCAAAGCCTCCAGCATCACCTGCACAGCTAATGTGAACACAGGAGGGTTTCCCCATCCTCTGCACTAACCCTCCAACACTTGTGTTATAACCAGGACAAGAGGAAGGAGGAATTACTAAAAGCGCTTTGCTGTGGTTAAAAAATATCTATGGAACCATAGGTTCATGTCAGAGGGAATTCCAGCTGGCACACTGAGAGGTCAAATCTTTAGAAACAGGCCCTGAAAAAACTCACTTTGGAAAAGATACAGTAAAATACAATGAGAACTAAAAAAAAAATAATTTTGTATTCACAGTAGCCATTACCTGCAGCATATCTTATTCTTCTTCCATAAAGAGAAATAGTCCTGAAATTATTTGTTATTTTTCAGGATGTTATATGTGCAATTGAAGAAGCCTATCAAACTCTGGCATGTCAAATCATGTCACTGCTTGTTATTATATAGTTGAAGAAATGGGTGGTTTTCTAGAGTAGTTTTGAATAATCTGTTGAATAAGAAAAATAACTAGGAAAAAAATTGCTAGTATATACAGGGAGAATATGTATACATATTCTTATTTGTACACACACATTCTCAGACACTAAGAATTTAATATGGGTCTATTACCCACTAGGAAGGCTCTGAATAAGGAGTGCTCCTTCTGCACATTCCTGCTGATGCTGGAATTCATGTGCAAGAGATGAGAGAACTCACACACTGCCCCACTTGCCTACTGTATTTGGTACAGCACACATTGAAATTCGGGATTAAAATTAATTAAAACATACATAACACAATTATATTTTCACTGAAAAGCAGAGTAGTAAATACAGCTGCTTTCAAGAGACTCCTGCCATGGCTTGCCACTCCAATTCAAAGAGGAGTGGTAATAATTGTTCATGTAGAAAAGCCTCTTGAGACATGAGCAGTACCTGGAGGTATGTGCACAGATGGTTGGTCAAGGCACAAACAGTCTGGAATCTGTCTCGTCTGATGTGCCTTCATTAGTTTAGTTAAATCACATCCGTCTGAAGCGCCACTGAAACCTGAACACATTCTTTCTCTGTTTAATTACAAACACGGTAGATTAATTTGGAAGCATCCAAACAGACAGGCTTCCTCATAACAATTTTGAAGAAATACGTGCAATTCTAAAAATCTGTTATGACAAAAAGTTAAGAGGCAATACATACACACAATCCACTGGCATTTTATGAAGAGGTAGTGAAATGCCTGCTGCTTGCTCTCTGTGCCATTTCTCAGACACAAGGCCACAGTAGCTGGATCCTATCTCCAGCAAACTGAAAAGCATAAACATCCTCTCAAAACTTAACCACTGTCATTAATCAGTGGGTTTATTCCCCTCTAGTTTATTTTAAACAACAACACACTTCAATGTGCATGGTACATTCCATCTCAGAAGACAGAATTATCAGCAGTATTCAATTCTATGCAGGATCAAGAAAAGTTAACATTGTTTTTCCCCCACACTGATGCTGGATTCCCAAGTCAGTAATCCAGAGGGTAATGATATGAAGATCATCAGTAGTTTGCATTTATTTAGACCTAAAATTTGACCTCAAATATTCCAGGCTTTAAACTCCGTTATCTTAAAGAACATGAAATTTGCACTGTAACCAGCTGCACACCCCTCATAGGAAATGTTTGTCATTCAGGAATAGAAAAACAATTGAAAATTGGCTCCTAGCTTAACCTTGGGAAGAAATGGCATAACCAAGTAACTTCAAACATATACTAAAAATGACCATCAGGAATGGGGATATCAGGTCAAACTGCATCATACTGGAGTGTCTTATTTCACAAGGCAAGTACAACTAATCAGCAGATAATAGCTCAGATGAAATATTGGAATAAAGCAACCTGGCACACAAAGGAGTCTTTTACCAAAGAAAAGGTTCATCCCACTAGGGGTTTTCCCTCTTGGTTTCCAGGGGGAAATCTTGTGAAAACTCATGTAGGAAAAGCGAGCTTGTCCTCCTCCCACCACCACCCACGCCTGGGGTGTGCAGTGCCTGAAGGCCATCATATTCATGTGCAAACCTAGTGGAACTAGATTTAAGGGAATAAAACACACCAGGGGTGAAATAGACCTTCAAAATTTTTATTAGGCTTATATTAGCTATGGCTGAGCAGAAAGCCACAGGCAGACAAGCTAATCCAATGGTTCCACAGCATTCTCGCTTCTGCAAACAGTATTAGAGCAGCAAATTCATCTGCTGCTCAAAAATCAATTCCAAAACATGCAAACACACCACGGTTACAGCCTGTACTGCTGGCAGAAGAGCAAGCTGCAGAGACAACTTGTATACAACTCACTCTCACCATGTGGGTTTTTCTGTGCTTTTTCTTCAATCTGAAAATTGAGTTAGTCATTTTTACTATTTATATTCCTTTCCTTCTTTGTTCTCACACGTTTCTTTCCTCACCTTCCTCCGTATTAATCACAACAGATAAAGGGACTCACGAGGGATGTAGCTGCAAAAATAGAGAAGTTTTCAAGCACAGAATTCTCACACTATTTCACAGTAATTCTTCTAAGCAGCCACAGGCTGAGTTTAACTCTTCTTGCACAATAGTGGCCAATTACTTTTTTCCATAATTTTCAGCGTTGTTGTTTCTGGCACAACTTGGCTTTAAAATAGCAACTACTTCAAACTTCTATCTCTTTTCAAGAGAAATTATTTTATGCACTTCCAAAAATAAAAGCAGCAATTAATATTTCAAACCAATTTGTTGCTGCTTGTCCACCCTTAGAGACATTTGAGTTAAGAGAGCTCTGGGTGCTCTTTAATTGCCAGCTGCACAACACACTCCCAACTGCACTTAGCATCTCTGTGCTTTTCTAGAAGACCACAAGTGACTTGAAACAGGATGGGGACAAAGCAGGAGTAGACTTAAAATATATAATTAAGAAGAAATTCTGCCCTGTGTGGGTGATGAGGCCCTGGCATAGACTGTCCAGAGCAGCTGTGGCTGCCCCATCCCTAGAAGTGTCCAAGGCCAGGTTGGACACTGGGGCTTGGAGCAGCCTGGTCTAGTGGAAGGTGTCACTGCCCATGGCAGGGGGTGGAATGAGAAGCTATAAACTTCCTTCCAACACAAACCACTCTGTGATTCTCTGATCTGCCTCTCCACAGGTCAGCAGGAAATCCCAGAGTTCTTCTAGCTGTGGTCCTGCATTGCCAGGGCAAGGAGATGAGGATGACAGTGGCCCTACAGCCCTCCCTCCACCCAGAGCACAAGTTGGCCCCACTAAGTGCAGAGAGCCCTTGTATGCAACAGAGACATCATTGCACACTTTCTAACTAAATTACCACCCTTTTCAGGTTCTCTGCACTCTGCATTGCCTCTGACAAAAGCAATTTGCAAGAAAAATTCACATGGTCTAGCAAGATCTACAGTAAGTTTAAACACAATTGGAACAACCTGCTACTTACTTGAAATTATTTGTGCAAGGAGGAACAACTCCCTTCAGTCCAAACCTACACCTGTCTACAAACTGGGCCCTTATCCTGCAAACATTTGCACTAGAGTACATCTTTATGCACTCTTAATACTTTCATTAACTACTGACCTTCCCCACATCAGGACTGCAAGCCCAAGAACGTGCCCAGGGACACGGGCAGAACCTCTGTGCAAAGAGACGTTCTTGCACAAAGGTGAAAGTCAGACAAGGCACAGGTATGCTTCATCTATTTACTTTCTTCCTCCACTTAAAAGCCAAAGTATTAATCATGGTTGATAAGCACAGCATTTGTCGATAAATATCCTCCCCTTCAACTGTGCTCTCTCAAATAATCATCTCTCTGCAATAATACCACAAAGACCTTGGTTATCTCTCCAGGAGCTCCTGTGCAGTGGGGAATCTACTGGAATCAGTGGGGTGGGGATTATTTCTTTTTTTTACCCCTAATTAAACTACGAAGCAGGAAAAAAAAAAAAGGTGAGGGGGCTATCTATCATATCAATCTGCAGCTCCTGAAAAGCCTGCATACCAAATTCCATTTCCAACAAGGTCTCAGCACACCTTTGTGCAACACAAACTTTGCTGCTGTCGCCATTCCCCGCTAACCTGACTCCGGGCTGACGCTGCTGCGCTGACAAAGTGGCTCATTGTGTTCCTGTGGGAAAGCACTCCGGAGAGATCTCCCATTCCACCCTGGGATTGAAGAACAGGCATTCACACGGGGCAGCCACTGCAAGGGAGCACCTCTGGATGGCTGCCGGAGAGGTTTCTCATGGAGGAGGAAAGTTGAGCCCGTTACTATCATCGTGCTCACAAAATCCAAGTGCTTAAACCACATTAGTAACAAGAAAACCAACCCAAGACCCACCACCCAAACCCCATCACTCCATAACTTTGCAGTATCAGGAGAAAAAGTTGAAGTCTTATTACACCATCCCTCACTTTCACAAAGCATTAAGTACATTTTTCAGGATTTCTTTACTTTTCTGAACTGCTTCATGAAAAGGAAGACCATATGCTACCTATGAAAGCTTGTCCTAATTTGAGATAGACAGGAAACTATATTAAACAAAGACCTCACCAGCAAAAAAGAAACCACACACACAAAGTCAAGTAATTGTTCCATTTTTGACTGAGTAATTTTGGTATCTGGACCTTACAGGAAAGAAGCCTCTCCCACTCCAGGTATCTGATTTTTATCTCCAATGATAATAAAGCATCAATGAATGAAAGAACCCCAAATCTTTAAATGCAGAGTACTGGGGGGGTGGGTTTCTTTAGGGTGGGAAGACAAAGGGTCTTCACCATTCTGTACTGAATGTGCCACCTGCTGCAGCTAGAAAGATCAGGTTAGTGATTAAATGGTTTAAAAGGGAAAACCTTTGGGGTTTGATACCTGTCTGAAGTGGGGCACAAGTTTGTAATACAAACTGAAGGAGAAACAAAGTTCTGCTCCTACAGCAAGAACAATCCATTGGGGTCACCCAGCACTCAGCTGGTCTGTATCCAATTTAATTCTGAATCCTCACTCTTCTAAGCTCATTCCCATACTCTGCCAAATCATTCAGGAATGGAAAGATGAAAATTAATTCTCAATAAGCAAAAGTCTTTAATACTACTAAAATACAGTTAAGTACTAAACAGCTTGTCTTATGAATTGGGAAACAAACAGCACTTAAAATTACACCAAACCCAGAAGTGTTGGTTGAAAGACAGATTCAAGGTATGGTGCCAGCAGAACAGACACTTTTCCCACCCTGGGTGAAGTTAAAAGACAGCAGCTCCAATCCTATCAGTTACAGGAGTTACTCATTAATAAGTTACAAGTCCTTGTTAATTAAAGTTTCCTAATATTTTACCTATTGACTTTGATACTACAGCTTTCAGATATGAATAGTAATATTAAGGATCTTCAAAGAAAGCTGTGAAAAGTCAAGATATATATACAAGCCAAGAATAAGAACCAGAGTGAGATAAAGGCAAGTAAATTCGTGCAAACCAATTTGTTTCAATGCAAAGTTTGTATTTAATCAAAAAGGGCACAGTCATGCTTCTTTATATTCCCCCACTGATACAAGCACACACAGCTCCAATGAAGCCAATTAAACCCTTGAAGCTCAAGTGAACTTTCTGCATCCTTTAGATGACAAAATTCCAGTCAAGCAAAAAGACTTAAACAGACAAACACCAGAAAGTAAATCAACTTCATGTCACTTCAAGCTTCATGTCACACGTACCTGAAGTCTCATTTTCCCTTGTTACATTTAGAGAAATTAATTTTCATAACCACTTACCAAACTTTAGAGGTGCAGAAGTCTATAGAGTCTATTCAAATACAGATAAGAAATCCTCAGAAAGGAAGAATCAGAACTGTTCAGGTTGGAAAAGACCATGTTAACTGTTAATCAAGCAGTGCCATTTCTGCCACTAAACCATGTCCTTACATGCCATATTTACACATCTTTTTAATACCTGCAGGGCTGGGGACTCCACCACTTCCCTGGGCAGCCTGCTCTGAGTTGTTCTCTGTAGAGGCTGGTCTTACTAAGCATCAGTGGGGTTTTGTCACGAGGAAGAAAAGAGTTTGTGCTTTCCTAAGGGAGATGCACTTTTATTACTGCTCTGTGAGATACCAGAGTTCATCCTTCCCTATCCCTGGCTCCATAACAGCATCCCCAGTCTCATGGGTACACCACACTATTCCAACTTCATCTGTTCCCCAGGCTGGCATAAACAACCTGTTTGCCACTTAAAAACATGGGGTAGGTCCATTGTACAAGCTCAGAGCAGACTAGAAGAAAGAAACTCATTAACAAAGCAGAGCTTATCTTTGAGTCTTGTTACACAAAATCTTTTTGACTGTGATAATCTTTAACAATAATCTTCCACAGAATTTCAGCTTACTGGGAATAAATTAAAAAAACCCCTACCATGTTCTCTGATAATTTTTTTTACTTATAATTCTAGCTAGAATTCAAAAATTAAAGTATTTCAGAAAGGCACAGAAAAAGATTAGCCCCGCATCCTTAAATACGTTAATCTGAATTTCAAGAAATGGACTTGCTTAGCATATGAGAGTGGGGAAAATTACCTTAACAGCAGTTTTGGGGGGTTGGGGTAAAGGTACAAATATACAGTTCATCCACAGGACTTCAATAAACAGGTGAGAACAAAATATACAAGTACTTCATGTATAAGAAAACCCATCTCATTACTCAAGTGGAAGAAAGCTAAGTGATAAAAACACTAAAACTACAAGAAACGCTAATTCTCTGGAGTTTTTTTTCCTACAGTATCTGTCATAAATATAAAACATTTTACTGCTCTGACAGTCTTCAGCTTTTCCTGGACATTGCATCTCACTTTGCCTACTGCAAGATAAATTCATAGAAATCCTGATGGAGCAAAGAATGTTACACTGAGTCGAGGTCAAATATACAAATATAGTATATATGTATACAAATAAATTTGAAAAATTCAATGTGGTTTGACAGCAGCTTTTCTTTGACAGTGGAGACAAAAACATCAGAATATCAGCAAATGCAGGAGTTTGCCTGCAGGGTTCTGACTGCATTAGCAAGGGACTTGAGCAAGAAAAAAAGCTTTCCTAGTCAAATTTAGTTGTGCTCAATTTTACCTGAATGACAGAAGTGACACATGACCCGACAAGATTTTACTCCCAGGGGAGCTCTATGAAGGCACACTCAGTTCTGTGAATTAGCTGGAACACCCAGGTGTTATCACCGAAAGTACAGCACAATCTCAATTCTTTAATATTTACATTCTGACCCGGTTCAGTCACATTTTGGCAGCACAGAGCCCACACAGATACCCACCTTAACAATACAGCACACAGTTAATCAGTGACAAACACCTACCCATTAACACCAGTTGTTCTCCCAGCTAAAGGCTTCACAAGTCCCAGAGATTCAAGCAGATTGCATTTGTTCCCCAGTTTCTAAGGTGAGGACACTTTGCCATTATTTGACATGTTAATATCTGGTTTAGAAAATAAGTTAAACTGATATTATTCTCTACCTACACTATGGCATATTACTCTTGGGGCAGGGGAAGATGACATGTCCATGCAACAATTTTTATAAAGTAATAGACCTGTGTAGGAAAAAAACCTACTCCCACTCTCTCATGAGAACATATTCCTCCTCCCATTTTTCTCTCTAGTCCCTAATCATAACTCCAGGTTGGTACAGAAAAACAGTCTGAGTGTTCAGGGGAGGTTTAAGCTCCTGGTGAGAACATGAGCAGCGGTGCATGCTGCAGAGAAACCCCACAATACCAAACATCTGTTCAGCACCTCATCCTTCTCCCAGTGCTCACCAAAGAAATTCCCTCATCCGTAATGAATTTGGACTATTCTTCTTCCATCACCCCAGATGAAACTTCAACCATAAAATTTTTCTCTAGTCTTGCTCCGCATCAAGTCCTGCTATGAATAACCTAAATTACAGATTGCCCCTCCCCATCCCACAGGTGCCAGAAATACCTTACAGCTCACAGAGCCTGTTAGAGCACAACACATCTGAGTCAGCACTACAGCTCTGCAGAAAGCCATCATCATTGTCCAGCAGTTTTAAGCACTCAGAAGTTAGTATTATGAAATTCAGCACAACTACCAGTTGCTTTACCCTCAGCATCTTCTCTGTTCAAGGAAGTGCAGAACAAGATTTACTATCATTTCCATCAGAGCCTCAACTTGACACAAGTTTTAAATCTGAAGCTGAAGGGGTGCTCTGATTTTCCCCCTTCTCATGGATATACATTAGTGGTACAGAATCTCAAAAGAGTACTTGGTCTGAACTAACAGATGAGCTATCCATATTCATCTAAATTGAGCAGATTATAACATGTTTATTATTAAGAACATGTCAAGGTGCATTAGTCTTTAAGGCTTTTTTTGACCACTTCTTGAATTAAGGAAAGTCACTCTGTTACTAGTAATTTACTTATGCCAAACAGTAGTGGGTCGAGCCTCCTACATGTAGACACAGTACTTAAGCTAATAATAAAGAAAAAGCAATCCCTGACTGCATGCTTACAGCATTAATATTGAAGCACCATTGAGGTTTTAAAAAGATTAAGAATTCCTGAAGATTACCAGAAAGATGATTTTAAAAAATGCAGAGATGAGAGGTATCTAACATCACAGATACTTAGCTGATGAGCCAGTAAAATTTTTAGACCAGCTAACAGACTGGAAATTCACTCTCAGAAGTCACCATTCCCTCAAGGAAGAATCAGTATAGGAAAAGAAATGTGATGCAGTAAAACTTTATACACCAGCTGTCAGACCTGTAACTGATATTGTAACAGGGATCTACATTTGTCATCAAGTTACTCAGTCACTGGCAAACGGGTAATGTAGAACTGCAGCAAGTGAGCTCCCCATCCCAAATATAAATAGCTATGCCAGACAAAGGATGAAGTCTTTATTTTAGGCACTTATGTTAAAATCAGTACAGCACATAGTCAAACACAAGGCAGAGGCCACAAAGATTTTTTAAATGATGAATTCAAGAAATGTAATCAGTGGCAAGAAGAAATGAACATGTAGAACAGATGCATTGAATTCACTGCTGGTTCCAAACAGCAGTATATCTCAAGACATGACAGTGGCCCCAAAACCAAAGCAAGGTAGGTTCTATTCAGTACAACAGCATCAGACCACTCTCCATCAATACAATAAATCTGGTAAATACTTGTGCAGCTTCCCTTAGCAATTTTATCTCCTGTGGGCTTCATTCAGGGTCCTACTTTTTCCATATCTAATCACAGAGATGTGCTATCACCTCACAATTCATGAGGAATGTACATATACACACATATATACACGTTCATCTACATAATGGGTACAAATACCTTCATTTGTCCTAAGACCTTTGGAATGCTTTAAGCCGTATTCAGAAATAAGTTCAAAGAACTACTGAAGTGCCCAAGAGAAAAATCTCAAGTTCTCCTTCTCTTTTTCCGGGTTTAACCTGCTACCAAATCCATCTGAGGGTTGACAGTGTGTCCTTGAGCCCTGACTCCCAGCACGCCCGCATGCCAGAGCCTTACACGCGTTCCGGGGAGCACAGCTCCTGCCACTGGCACATTCCAAAGATTCCAGGTCATTTTTGCATCATGACTAAAATGCTCTCATCAACTTGGATTTCTGTTAGAACATGTTACTCCAGCCTCAAAAAGTGCAATCTCATTACAATAAGTTCAGTGTTCTTTCACCAAACCTTCTCTTGTGTGCTGGGGGTGCAGGGAAAATGGGTTAAATTTAACACACACTATAATCCTCATGTTTCCAAAAACAAATTCCAGCTATAAACCTTAAGAATGTCACACACCTACAAAATTCTTTTCTCCTTTTATTAGCACAAGGAAGATACAGGGTACTTCACTAATGCCTCACCTCTTCATTACACGGCCTTGCTCCCACAAGTTCTACTGAATTGCCAAATACATGTAGCTAAGTTTGAGAAACTTACAGGAAAATGAATCCTTTATGAAAATACTTGTTGCTAGAAACACACACACAAACAGGAAAATAGATGGTAAACAATAAATTCTCATTGTATTTAATAGCCAAAGCTCTTTGTTCACAACAGCTACCCCAGAACACGCAGCCACATTCATGGGATCGAGTGAATTCTATCTGAAGTTTACAGAAGGAAGCATATACAAACAGCCTGACAAAGGTATTTTCCTAGCAGGAAGCTACAAGCACTTCTCTGCTGCTCCGGTGGCGACAGCCCTGCTGTCAATGAGGGAGCAGCAGCAGCAGCACTAACCACACTTTACTCTCACTATGGGATTAACCAGATCACAAATCACCAATTAAATCCCGCTTTATGATTTAGGCTTTAATTCATTAATGAATGCAGAGGCAAAACATGCAACAGAGCCCGGTGGAAATCAGTCAGGAGAGCTTTGCTCCGGCTATCCCTGTCCCAAGGCTTAGCCCTCTTTGGAATTAAATACCTTTTAATCAACAGTGTTCAAAAGCCTCATTTTTACAAGAAACCAGTGGTTAATTGCAACTAATTAATTGTTGACAGCAATAAATAATCGTTGAATATTCAATGTGCAACTGGGCAGGCCAGTGGCTTACTGGTACTTAAGGGGTGTGTATTTTTCTGCTCTCCAAAGCTTATCTCTTCGCTTAAGATGGGAAAATTAGGAGCTCATCTTCTGCAGTGTACAAGTTCCCTTCCCAAGTTCCATTTTGTGGGTTTTCTGCCAATAATATTGTTGAAAAACAAATTCTTGAGGACAGGAAATATCCTGAGCAAAGGATATCCAGCTTTATGACACTTAAAATGTTGCGCATTCCTCCAGATCTGTCACTGCACAGGCCAGCTGCTGGCATGTGAGAGTGCGTGCAACGCCTTGGGGTGGCCAGGAAGGGCCTCCCCCTGCATATCCCCCCAGCCTCCAGCCTCACAGCTTTGGATAAACCAGCTCCTTCAGATTTCTTCAAGATTTCCCTTTTCTGTGTACTCAACCCCAGCCATCTCCACAGTCCAAAGAGATGTGATGCAACGCAGCTTTCCAAGCACTGTTGGCTATCAGGAGCACATCCTCCCCAAGGTCTCCTGATAAGGTGCTTTAAAGTATGCCCACAACCCTCATCTTAATGGCCTAATCTGATGTAGGTGGCTTGCCCTTTCAGAGATCCCTTCATTTAATTTCCTCAACAACTGCACTCCACAAAAGCAAACATCCTGTCCCACTTCCAGAGCCAGATCCCAGTTGTGGAAGGCAGCTGCCAGCAGCAGAGGCATGAGGGGAGCAGGGACAAGAGGCACAGATGCAGCTCATGCTGGGGAGCTCCACCAGCTGTCCTGTTACAGAGCCAGTTCACCCACCAGAATGGGCCAGGAGTTATGGTAACATGCAGGTTGCTGTAAAATAAAGTTTGTCAGCTTTTCAAGCAGCCCCTGGGTGCATCCCTGCCCCAAACTGTGGTCCCCATGGGACCAGCGAGGGGCCAAACAAACACATTGTTAATTAGACCTCTTCAGGTAACAGCAACTGGACAGAGATCTCAAACTTTTAACAAAGTCACCTAAATTACACAACGTAGATACTGGGGATAATCACACCACCACCTACCTGCTGTGCAACTCTTCCCTGCTTGACCAGCATCAAACGCCACGAAACAATATCAAAGTTAACTATTCACGTCTAACGTTTTCGCAGTAGTCAGTAGCTTACACTTCTTAACCAAAGGCAGACAAATCTTAACAATCACACCCATTAAAATCAGGATTCAATCCCTTTAAGGCACTCTGACACTTTGGTAGCTTTCTGTCTCTTCCTATGAGGAGAACAGGCAACATCCAAAGCTAAATGCATAGCATCAGTTGAGGTAGAGTCAAGGCTACCACCTCTGGAATGAGGGCATCTGTTCCACATGGAGAAAAAGAAAGCACTTCAAGAAATAAAAGCACTAATTCTGACAGAACAAAACTGCAGCCATGGTATTTGGACCTTTTTAAAATCCATTTCACTAAAGGTTTTTAAGTGCCACTTATTCTTTTAACAGGCATCCAAATCTAGCCTCAGTATGAAAAAATGCTTGTGCTTTACGTCTTCACTGGTCTCTATTTGAATTATTTTCTTTACAAGAACACCAAATCACTGTGGTTTTACTGGAGACTACAAGGGGCTAGTGCTCCTGTAGAAGACCTCAAAACAAAACCAGCTGCCATTTTTAGGATGCCAATAATTACAGCGCTTCTTGGAGTGTTCTAATACAGCCTTAGCCAAAGGATATTCTCATTCCAATTAATTACACTTGCAACATCTGACAAGTTCACGGGTACAGGAAGACCCATTCTAAGGGAAGGCCCCTGTGCACTGGTCCTTGCGTCAGGACATGGAGGTACTGACTCTCCTAACTCTGTCTTAAGGCAATGTTCAACTCCATACCCAGTGACCTCCACAACAACCAGCAACGCTGCCCACTAAGTACCTGGACACCAACCCTGACACAGGTGTACATATATTCAAGGGGGTTTGATTAACTGAGACTAAATATAAACATAAGAGTTAGAGTTTTAAACAGCTTTGTGGGATAAAAGAGAGAAATCATGACTTTCACAGGAGATACCACCTGTACCTTTTCTCATGGCAGAGCACACCTAAAGATATTTACTCAACTGTGGCCACTGTTTTCAGAATAGCAAGTACTCCCTTTGAAAAACAGTTCCACAGAGAGAAATATGTATCTTGTCTGAACACCACATGCTTGGACACACTCAGACTTCAGTCAGCACTGCAGCAACAAAAGTTTAATTGTAGTGTTTCTCATTTCTATTGGCTTCCCCTTGTTAGCTGGCACAGGTTTGAGTCTACTTGGTGCCTCACATCAATAACTGATGTTCAAAGTACAATGCAAAAAGAGGACGTCTTGATCTGCTCACAAGCACAGAGCAAGCACTTTATAATAAAGTCATGTTTATTCCAGAAGACTCAGTGCCTGGGGGAAACTTGCTTCTAGAAATATTGTGCTCAAATATTTTATAGTCCCAGCAATGCCCACAATCAAAATTTACTCCCAGCCAGCAGAGAGCATCACAACTGCCCATCCACCCCATGGCAGCTCCCAGGTGAAGTTTGATTTCCCAGGCATAACTCACAGTGTTGGATTCAGAATACCTTTGGGTCTCTGCTCTGAGATCACCTTTCTATCCCACCACCAACCCTCCAAACCACCAAACTAGTGGGTCTGAACATTTAAAAGCAGAAATCAAGACATTTCCAAGGGCAAGTAGCTGCATTAGACACTGCCAACAAGCTCTGACTAGACTGCAGGAGCAAGGAAGAGATTTTGGAGAGCACAGTGTCTGCTCTGACACATCTGCCCATGGGGCACAAAAAGAACAGAGCCAACAATGCAAGCAGAGAAATCTTTGTCCTTAGGTGACACTGAGGCATCCTACACGTGCCAAAATTGTTGTGCAATTAGTATATTCTTAATTCTGTACCCTTAGAGAAGTGTACCTAATCAAATGAGAACAACGTGATGCAAAATAAAGCAACCCAAGAACTAATTAGCTAAAAGATGTAGAATGGAAGCAAAATGAATTGTTTAATTATATATCTTCGGTTCAAGTGTACAACACACTACAGACCTATAAAAAACCATTGCACTTGCTAATTTAACTATCCAACTAAACACCACTGCTGAATAAAACTGAAAAGTTAAGAAAGTAACAAAAAATTGTTAAAGTCTTTCCATTGAATTTCACTGAAATCTTTTTAGTCCATTGAAATTAAATGACAAACTTGAACCAAATTCACAACGTTCAAAGCCTCCTTCAAGACAACTTTATGCAACATCATTCATTTCAGGACATTATATCAAACAAAGGACGTTTTTTGAGGTCTTCTCCAATATCCATAGTAATGGTATACTCTCCTGTATACTCAGCATTTATTCTCACAGTAGCATCTCAATCTGCAAAGTCATTAAGCCTCTTGAGAAATCAGACAGGTAATAATTCAACAGAGGATAATTTCTTTCAAAAACCTTCATCCCCATTTCTGCATTTCTTTGCAACTCAAACACACTCCAACACTGACATTCTCAGTCGTGAATGTACAATCTAAACACAAGCCATCGAAGCTGATCAGATCACTGACAATTTTAACAGCTTTAAAATGTGTTTTAGGGATAAATGTCTTGAAAACAATGAAGCTCTGCTGATATGCATCAGAGAGAAGGCCACCTACATGCCTGTCAAATTCCCATTTTTGTCCTGACCTGAAAAATCACTACAGAAAACAAGCATCTGTAGGAAGGTGAGGGAAACAAAAAAGGTAATGGAACATTTCAGAGGATATAAAGTCCCCTCAGACATTTTTCCAAATTCAGTTTCATAGACACTAAGTGTCAAATACAATGGACATTTCTGAAGCTTGTTTCTGATAAGCTAGCTTTAGTAGTTCTCTTTTTAATTATATGTCACTACTTCAGTAACAACACCTAGCATCCCAAATCCTTCCAGGTGTCCTGGAAATAGCACCAGCACATTCTGCAAAGAAATGTTGTAGCATTTGAAAATACAATGGAAATAAGTCCTTCCTTATAACATCAAAGCAATTGTTATAAAAAATAAGGCATTTTCAGTACAGTATACCAAGTTCAGTAAAATTCAGTCCTTGAATAGGAATGCATGAATTTAATTGAATCAGATGGACTTGGGGCTCTTTCTCATTAGGAGTAAAATAGATTAAATGTCAGAGTATTTGCCAAGATATTATCAATAGTTTTATGAAAATAGTAAAGGTGAAAAGATTGAGCTTTTTTGGGTTGTCTTAATTACAACAATTTTCAATTTAAAGAGATTTTAAGGAAGACTTCAGAAAACCATTTTTAGAAATACTCAAGAAGTCTTAAGCTTCACTCAACATGCAAAGTTTCCATCAAGCCGCATTAACAGTCCTCTAAAAAACAGAATTAACCAAAAAGATGCTTGGAATTCCTTCTGCATTACACAGACCTTCCCATCTGCAGTCTGGCATCCCTGCTCTCATGCCTACACTGAAATCCTTCAGCCAGCCTTGGGCAGACAAAGCCTGCTGCCAAAACTCAGGATGTGAGTGAGGAACAACAGTGAGGGCACAGCAGCCCCAGTGTGGGTGACCCTGCGGGCCCCAGCTGAACTCAGCTGAGCCCACTGCTGTAAGGGCAGACCTCCACACACACACACATGGAGGGAAACATGACCCAAGGGCTACATTCTGGGGTGGGAAAACCAACAGATCTCATTAATTGTTGCTCTGTATCTCAGCACACTTTTTTTTGGATGTGTCCCAGTGGCTGAGATTTCCAACTAGCATATTAAAATATGTTAATAATCTAGTAGTTCTTTCCAGCCTGGAATCCAACACACACCTCTGCCTCTAAGGTACCTGTTACCCTTCTGTGATCCATTCATACCTTGGTATTCCAGCGTTACAGCTGTGCTTGCACTTCCAAGCTTGCTATCCCTTCCCCCATAAGGACGGGAGTAAAAGATCCGGGACAAGCACTTCAAGTCAAACACACCCTTTGCTATTTCAGGCTCTAACATAAGCAGATTACAGCTCAGCTGTGTTCTGTCTGAACTTTTGTTTCTCTCTTGCCAATGCTGCACTAATTATCCCTGAGAAAAGACAGACTTTAATTAACAAGAAATGACCAACTTTTATCTATAAACTCTTCCTTCTCATCCAAGTTCTGCCTCTAAGTAGCTATTAAACACCAAGTTTTAGCAGGGAGTAATTAAGAGATATCCTTACCACACAGAGTTAAAGCAGAATTCAAAGCAGGAGATGCAGGTCATGGGGGCTGCCAGGGGGATGTCCCGTCCATGGGAGAGGCCAAGACAGAGCCCTGCCCATGGCAGAGCCTTTTCACAGAGCCAGGGGCCATGTGCTCCTGCTGCACACGCTGTTACAGCCAGGCTGGGCGGCTGCTACCCAGTGCAACCTGATTTGCAGTGAATAAATATAAAGACAGATCTCTGCCTCAAGCTGTTGAGAGGAGAAAGGGAAGATCTTTCTTGATGCCCTTTCATAGAGGGAATGTGCAAGCCCATGTCTTCAAACATGAGAAACAAGAGCAGACACAGCTTCAAAGGAAGGAAAATTAGTTATTGGGACAGGTAGCTAAAATGAACACTGAAGGAGAACATGTAATTTAAATGAAAACCAGGTAGTTGAACTGGTTCTTTTAACTGGCACATCACCTTCTAAGGAGTATTACACAGCTCAGAACAAGCTGCCCCCCACACACACAGCAGAGCACTGAGGAGACCACGAGACTGCCCCTGTAGCACTTTTGCACTTACCTTCTCTTAACCCTTCTCCTTTAGCACGGGAGGTGGTGCTCAGGAAGAACAAGCACTGGTTCTGATTTCAAACAGCACAAGTGCTAAAAAACTAAAGGCAAAGCCCAATACATTTTTTGTCCATTCACCAAGGATGGCTCCCCTCTGCAGTCCAGCCCAGCAGGAACGTCGCTGCCTGCCGGGGAGCGTGCTGGGGCAGCAGGCACAGGAGGTGTCCCAGGACACACCGTGCCCCACTCAGGTACAGCAGGAGCCTCACTGGACCCTCACTGCCTGTGCCAGCATGGCCCTCAGCCAGCAGCAAGGGGACACACATATTCAAGCTTGGCTTCCAGAGCAGCCTGGGGAGTTTGACTCACTGAGCCAAAACAAGAATAAAGAGAGTGGGAGGCAGGACTGACCTTTCAGTAGCAGCACCAACTCAGGGCTGTGTCATCAGGGCACGAACTCACACTCTGATGTGCATCACTAGTATTTCATCTACTGATATGCACATGGAGTTGGATCTCAGCAGCTTTTTTAATATCATTATGTTTAACAACTTGAACTACTCCGCCAAGTTCTGTATGGCAGGCAAACACTTGTGAAACCATTTCCTTCCCACACTGACAGCAACGTACTTAGAGAATTATTTGATTTACACCACAAAGGGAATTCAAACATAGCTCAGGAGCAAACAAAACTTCCTGCACTATACATACTCAATCTATATAAGATGTGTGAAAAAACCTCAGTGTTTTACTGTCCTTGTGACTTTTGTGTACTCAATACCCAACAGCTGCAAGTTTCATCTTCTCAGAGCCAGTCAAAATCATCCCATGAGAATTTTTGAATCACCACAGCAATCAAATGTTATTAGGGGGAGATTAATTGGAGTCAGTATTGCAGTTTAGGTTTAGAACAATGCAGTTTAGGTTTAGAACAACAAACGCTAATTTCCAAAAACTGAAGAGATCTGCTGGGAACAACAGACTTGAAAAATGTATCCATTTGTAAGATCATTTTTTTTTCCAAAAAAGACAACTTGAAAAATTATGATTCCCTTGTTTGAGAAAGACGGAAACTTAAACTAAAATCCTATCCTGATACCATAATAAGACAATAAAAATGTAATGCAGCATAAAAAGGGGTAAAAGAGGGAAGCTAAGAATAGATAATGAAAGCAGTACAGAAATTTGGTAAGTGAAACCAAGGCTAAAGTCAAGACAAGTCAGACAAAGAAAAATAACCATGACTTGCAAGAAAACAGAAAATGAGCTCTGTGTGTTCCAGAACAAACTATGGAGGACTGAACTGTAATAGTGGCATAACCCTACTGCAAAACAGAAGTGAAAATATGGCTAATGATGTAAAGGAAAATAATATAACAGATTCTTCCATTTAGTATTTGGAAGAGCGACAAAATGCACTTGTTGATTTAGCCCAGTGGGCAAGTCAGCCCCAAAATCTTTCAATTAAGTTTTGATTCGAGCCCTTAAAGAAATGTCTGACCTACTGCCAGCAACAGGACACACTGATGCAGAGGGATGGAGCAGAGAGAAACTGTGTTAACCCAGCACCAGGAGCTGAGAGGGAAGCAGGCTGCCCAGTGTGCAATTACATCCCATTAGTAAGACACAGCTTTCAGATAAAACAATCAAAAGTCAATGAAGGATTCCATTGATAAGGAATGCAAAGATAGGAACATAATCAGCACTGTTGTTCTATAGAGAACAGCTCCTGTCAAACAAATCCAAGTGCACTCTTGGCCATGATTACACCTTTGGTTGGAGAGATTGCTGTGTTAGCACATGTGAGTTCTTCGGCCAGCGACTCACTTGGTACCATGCAACACTGATAAAAGAGTTCACACTGCACAATCAAAATGAAATATCACCAGTGTATCAAGAGCTGGCCAGCCAACTGACCACAGATCAATCTGTGAGCTGATAACACCATGTGTGAATCAGCCAGGGGGTGCAGACGCCCCACTGCCCCACATATGGCACAGCAGCCCTCTCCAAGGGCTGGTACTTCTATATGGTCCCAGAGCCAACAAGGACTGGACATTAAAGAACAGTAAGAATCAGTGAGCAGAAGCAGGAGCCAGGCAAATCAGAGTTGGGCACAACATTAGAAATGAAAATCCAAATATTAGCTACTGAAGTAGATGGAATCAGCCAGGGGAAGTGAGCAGTATTTCCTCCTCTTATGGAAACATGACTTCATGTGCTCACCAGAAATATATATTAAAAGTAAGCCAGGATAACTTTATCCTTTCTAAAGAACTAAAACCTTACTAAATCAGGTGTATGCTATACTGCCTACTGACAATTTTATTAGTTTGCAAAGACCTAGTTGGTATTTGTAGGGGAACTGTTCTTAACCCCCTACCCAGAGCAAGCCAGCCTTGCACAAAAGCTTCCTACAGATACAACATAATATGCTGAGCAGAAGGCAAGTACTTATTGCCCTCTTGCCAAGGAAACCTCCTCCAGTAGAGGCTTTCAGAGGTAGGAACTGCACACTGGCACTTGTCAAGAGCTGTGTTAGGGGGGGATACCCCCAGACATGTGCAGACCACTAATAAGATTTCTAGTCCAGCCTCAGCTGCAACAAGCCTCAATGTATCTCCAGTATTTTCGCCTCTGTGTCTTGTTTTCTCAGCTGCAAAATGGGAATAATGAAACACATCACCTCTGTTAGTGCTTTGGACTCTTCCAAGGGAAGAAGAACTAGCATACTGGTTATTCACCAGTGTTTATTTAATGATTTCCTACTAAAATTGACAGCCTGCCCTGGCCAGTAACATTAATTATCACTTCATGGGATCTGTTTGACTGTCCACATTAAAAACTACAGCTTTACGCTGCAAGTTTTTTCATATTGACTTTCCCAAATCTGGAAATGCTTAGCAGTTTGTGGGTGAGACTGAAATTAAACCATACTACCCAGCCAGCACTAAATAAAGTCCCACTGATCACTTCTGCTGCGCTCCTGGCTCTGCCAACCTGCTCAAGGATGCTCCCTCTGCCCTACTCCCAGCCAGGTTCTTCCAGTCAGCTCCTGGCCTCCCACCAGCAGTTTCACCCCTGGAAGCTGAGTTAGTTCTTGTCACCCATGTTAACTTTTCTCTTGCCATAGTAGGCTGAAATCCCATCGGAACAGTAAAAATCGACTCCAACATACTCTGCACCAACTCAGCCACGACTGAGCAAGTGTCCACAACGTGAGTGCTGTTCCCAGTTGTTTCATTAACTCCCCAGTCAGAGCAGTTTTAAATTTAAAAGAAAAAAAAAAACAAACAAACCAAGCCAACAAAACCTAGTTTTAAGTGCACTGGCTTATTGTGATTTTTAATTAGCAGCAGGACTGCAGATAGCGCACACCCACGGCCCCTGAGGGGGGGTGAGGAGAGTACGTGTGTGTGCTTGTGAAACCATTGTTCCTCCGTCAAATACAGCTCATCCTCCAGTCCATCCGAGCTCCCAGCTGCCCAGTCACACAACTTTTAAAAGTTCAACAGCTGGGTGTTTTATAACCCTGGAGAACTCCCAAACCAATCCTTACGTCGCTGGCAAGGAGCCCTGGCCAAAGGCTGGGGACCCTGCGGGGTTCACCTTCCTCCTTCTGCTGCTGACAAAGGCAAAGTCCAGGCTCACAGCCCGGCACAGGGAAGGCAAAGTCCACACTCACATGCCCAGCACAGAGTTTTGTAAGCAGCAAATTACAGAGGCATCAGACAGTGGCGGGGATCCAGGATCTGCAATCATCTGCAAGTTTGCTTGGCTTTTGTTTCAGTTTCCAGCACTGATGGATGGAAACAAGCTCCCAGTTCTTCTATATTAGCATAAAGACAATTAAAAAACTTTTACCCCCCAAGTAGCTCAGGAAAAAGAACATCACAAGTTTAAATGAGAATGTTGATAATATATTTAAGCAAAATCTGATTCTTTAGGGCAAAAAAAACCCACTCCAAAATAAAATCTCAATCAGATCACAGAAAATAATTTTGTCAACATGTTCCTGTGACTCCCATTGCAAAAGAAAAGGCTCAGATGAAAGTCTGCAGGACTCACTACATCCTCCTCTCTCCAAAGAAACATTAATTTCTACCTGACACAAAAGCATTTCTGCTGGGAAAGAGGAACACCACAGGTCAGGATTAAAGCAATTTCAGTGTAGCTACTAAGCAATTAGCTGGATAGTACCTTCTCTACATGCTGATTTTTTCCTTTTCCAGAGTCCTGGTGCAAGCAGAACTAGCAATTTGCTGGTTCCACTTCTGAAGCTGCAGATGACCAAATTTTAATTTTCTTTCCTTATCACCGAAAGTACTTCTACTTTGGCACTGCACATTTGTTCACCGATTTCACTTTTTAAAAAATCTTTTACCTTGTATTTCAGTATAGCTTCCATCTACTATCAGCAAACAAATTCAGGAACTTTGACTTTCAAATATTTAAATTCACATTTGTATAAGCCTGACCTTGTTACTTTTTTTACCCCCCCTAAGACAAAATGTAAACAAAAGTTTATCTTGCATTCTGATTTTGCTTTGAAGTCTGCAATTATCTGAAGAATTAACATACTCTTTCCTGGAGATTATCATTGGTGAAGTTTTGGATACAAACCTCTCCTCTTTGATAAGTGATCCACCACTTCTGGAAAGCACCTTTATTGTTTGACCTGATGTTCAAAGCTCTTTCAAAGCTGCCCATCTCCTTTCCTGGAGCTATTTTACATCAGGACCTACTACAAATAAAAGTAACAGGACATGCAAGTGAAATTCCACTAGGATTGCAGCCATACTGTTCAGTACATTAAAAAATAAGGATTAGATTTTTAAATTTTGCAGCTGCAATGAACGCCCATAGTACTTTCATTAGACTGTAATCCAGGTTCTCTGTTCTCCCACTTCATTGAAATCCATCTGCCACTTGTACACTCCTCATTCATACACAGGAACATTACCACCACATATTCTTTAAAAGCCTTGCATTAAGCCCTGTACATTAAAAAGTACCTCGGTCTTTCTGCATGCCATAAGTTGGCTCCTGTTTAGATAGCTGGGCTGGGTTTGGACTAAGCTGCTTGATCAAATTCTAAAGTTTTTATTTATTGACATCTTGCATCCACACGTTCATCTGGCTTTTGGCTTAAACAGTCCTGTTCGCCTTCAGTGTTTACCTCTCTGATGGATTTAGAGATAGTAAAGTTCATTGGAACTTCTTTCCTGTTAAGTATTTCTCCATCTCATCTTACAAGAAAGGCTTTCCACACTTCCAGTCATGCTTGTAACCTCTGCCTGTAACTCTACCACTTCAAATTTACCCATCTTTCACTAATGTAGGTGATCAGAATGCATACACTTTCCAAAACAAATCCCAGAAGGACTTGCAAAATAGTGTTTATCTTCCTTCCCATCTCTATTAAAAGCAAAATAAGATTCTCCCCTTGGGTGGGTACCTTTCTTCATGGCTGTACAACCACTATCAGACCACGTTCACACTCTGGCTGAGCAGTTGCACAACAAAGTCTCCATATCTGCTTGAAGAAACTTCAGTGCTAATATTGATCACAAAGGTCAGGAAGAGCTGATGTTGGCAGAAAAACAAAGAAAACCTTTGTCTAATATACTAGAATAGATAAAAATGGTATTGTATCTGTTTCTTCCTTCCAACTGTGTATTTTGTGTACATCAAGAGAAGAGTTCTTGCTCCCTCTTCCCATTTGCCAGATCCTTTCATAAATGCACAAGCTGAATACTGCAAAACATTTTCTGAGAAAAGCAGGGATATGCAAAAATAGTAAATCAGCGATACTTTATACAATACATAGCCAACGTAAAATACTCACTGAAGAACCAGTCAAATCATCTTCAACATTTTTAAGGAAAGGTTTACTTCATCTGAATCACCAACACTTTGCTCCCTCAAATTGTCTGCACCTGCCAGGCAACAGGAGCAGGAGGAGGAACAGTCCTGGCAGGGAGCACAGGCAGGACCTCACTGCACCCCTGCCCAAGCAGAAAGAAACCTCTTGTCCAGCCAGCCAACCTGGGAGAACCCTTCAGGGAACCAGCAGACCACAGTTACACCTCACTTGCTTCGCAGAGCCAGGACACTTAAAAAAAAAATTACTTTCCATAAATTATGGATATGTAACTCTTCTGAGGACATAGGAGGGAAGCTGACAGATCCAATCTGCCATCCCCATATACTTTCTAACTCGAATACAAATGCTCTGCATGCCATGTGAGGTTAGTCCAGGCAGCAGGCCAAGGCTTTGCTTTTCCCTCCCAAAGTGAAAGGACAGATCTCCCGCTGCCACGTCGCTCACGCAGAGCCAGGAGCAGCACCTCATCCCCACCCAGCAGTGCCCACAGCTCTGCAGCTGCAGCACAACCACGTCACTGCTGCTAACCAGGCTGCCTCAGATGCGCTCAAAGGTGGCCTTATCACTGTCCCAGTGAACTCTGCCACCTAAGAGTATATTATTGTATTTGCTTGTGCTCCATTGTGAGAGAACGTCATGGAACCTTAAATTATAGCAGGGCCAATAATAAAAATAATACTCTTGGTCTACTTGCAAACTAATCCAGTCAATACTATTTTCCATGTCTTCACATATCCGTATTTTCTCCATCCCAATTCTCACATTTCACTTGCCTTCCTCCTCTTGCACTAACCCAACAAATGAGGTTACGCTGAAATCAATACGCTGTAGTCTAGAAAAATCTAGCAAAGAAAAAAGGGAATAGAGAAAAAAAGATTTAGTAAGACCAGAAAGGACTCAGATGTGTCTAGCAAGGGCAAGACTGGAATAGTCTAGAAGGTCTGAGAAACTGAAAAAACTTTTCACAGCAACATTTTAGAGCATAATATCATCCTGTCTGACTGTATGATCACAAAATGCCAAAAGGAAGTGAAACCGTTGATGCCTAACTTCAGAGTTTTAGATCCACAAATATTGCCTTTACAGTAACATAGCAGCTCTCACACATCCACTGAAGCAACCTATTCAGACCAGCAGAAAAATTCAAGTGTAGCCACCTTGTTGGTTACACAGATTGTGGTTACAGAAGTATCTGAATGACTTGACTCTTACGTTTTATCCAGAAGCCAGAAGTGGCTGCTGTGGAAGAGATCAGAGATCCTTTTGGTTGCACTCGGCAGAATTGCCTAATTTCCACCCCATCACCATTTCCTGCCCACTGAGCAAGGCAGCTGGAACAGCTGGACAAGCACGTCCAGTCCTGTTAACCGAGAGGGGAAAGGGTAAAGATAAAACACCACACACAAGAGAGCTTGCAGAGAAAAAGAACTTAAATTAGGTAACAAGACAATTCCTTTCTGCTTCTCATATCCTCGCAGTCGTGGGTGTACAGTGCCCTGACTGCTGCTGGAAGTGCTCACTGACCCGAGGAACAGCCTTCAAGTCAACAAAAAGTTTGCACTGTATGTCTAACGAAGTCACAGAGGATGTTTATGTTTTGTGCAGTCACTAAAAGCACCGCTGAACTTAACAAGCAATAATAAAGATCTGTTAGAGCAGCATATGGAGTTGCAAAAATAAACATGTGCCGAGCAGAATGAAACAAGTTAATTTCACCACCAGCTGATACACACCAAACAAGGATTAAGGCTCAGATCACAGACTCGTGAAATGGTTTGGGTTGAAAGGTACTGTAAAGACCATGCAGTTCCAACCCTCCTGCCATGGGTGGTGACGCCTTCCACTATCCCAGGTTGCTCCAAGCCCTGTTCAACCTGGTCTTGGATGCTTCCAGAGATGGGGCAGCTACAGCTCCCCCGGGCAACCTCTGCCAGCCTCACCATCCTCACAGTAAAAAATTTTTTCCTAATATCTAAGTTAAATCTACCCTTTTGGTCACTTTTCTCTCCACTTTTATGTCAACTCTACAGAACTTTTGCTTTGTGGAAAAATCTCAGAGTTCCTCTTTTAGCCATAAGATCTCTCATGCATTGGTTATGGTCAACTAAGAACAATGTAACCTGCGTATTCAACACCAAGTAAGAGTGAGACCCTAGACATTCATGAACCAAAACTGGTGCCTATGATCTAGTACTAAAATTCTCTAAGAACCTTATGCTGCTTCCTATTTATGACATTTTCACTTCCTGGCATGGTAAGAACAGCTGAGTGCTGCCCAGTACCCCACAACAGTCATTCAACAAGACAATACTGGGTCTCTGGTGAAATACATAGGATATTTCTAACTTCTGAACATGACATTATTACCTCACCAACATCTACATTAACCTAACCACAATGGGAAATACAAAGCCATTTTGGTTTGGTCCTTTTAAGGTTTGCTGACTTCTGTTGTTTTGAGGTCCTGCTGAACTAAAATGTAATTTGGTTTTATAACAAATAAACCAAAAGGACAACATACAAATAGGAAGTTTCGTAAGGGGACACCGTGGGAATGAACTTACCTGCTTGAGTGCAAGCAAAACACAGAAATATCAGAAAACCAGGCTTCACTTCTGCTTATTCTAGGTGTTTTATCAGAGACCAGGAAAGTGTCTACAGCAGCCTAAATAACAAACTTCTGATTAGAGCACAGTAAGAAGTTGACTGTCAAACAAATTGACTTATGAACATATGAACTTACACTCTGAAATGCCATAAAATTAACCCTTTATCCTCAAAACATCCAACCTACATTTCCCAGAAGTACAAAAGGAGGTTGAACTCTTCAGAGCAGAGTTGACAGCCTGCAGGGTCAGAGTGCACAAAGAAAGCAGGGGTCAGTCTTTTGGCTATTGAGTCACTTTGAACCAATCCAGAACCGTAAGTGTTGTTTCACTCCACAATTTCTGCAGGGGATTATTTGTGACACTGACATTTTCTCTGCTCCTTCAAGCCACATAAGGTCACTCATTTAAGAGGAGACAACATATGTACTTGTTCAGACATCAACACAGACATAGTGAAGCACCACTTAACTATGATTTATACTGAATTGAGATTTATTTTTTGCCATCTCTTTCTCTTTTCCGTAACACCAGACTTTCTGAAGCTCGTCCTGCTTCTGGGTTACTCTCCAAGCCTAAGTTCTCCACAGACCATGTGCAGTTTAACTCCTTCCAACACTGCCACCTCTTACACACAACAGCCAAAACACAAGGCCACCTCACTATACCAGCAATCTCTCATCTCCTTCCTTATAAGAACACCCTTGCCAACCAAGCCAGGAAACTTCTGACCCATTTTGAAGATGGATTTTCCCTCCTTGTATGGCTGGCTGGGACCTGTACCATCAACAATGCCTCAACTTATGATCCAAGAAGCAGCACCTGTGGTCCTGTCAGATCAGACCACTTTGAACTCTTTGAAGCACACGAGGACCACACACCACAGCCTTCCTGGGTGATTGGTAGCCACCTGGGGGCCAAGGCACAGCCACCTGGGCTGCAGTGCTGGGCACACCCCAGTGCACATGTGGATGGACACGTTCCTCCCACCCAGCAGCCTCACGACCACATGCCTGCACTTTTAGTCAGGCCACACCATCACAACCAGTGTGTGAACAAGAGCATGAAGTCAAAGGGAAGAGGACAGAAGGGAATGCAGAGTTCCACACACACAGATCCACTGCCCCTCCCTCACCCACATCTGAAGCATTCAAGAAAAGCCAGCTAAGAGCAAACTCTGTGCCAAATTAAGTATTGTTTCTCCAGCAGCTCAGTTCCCCAGACACACAGACTGTCAGATGGGCTGCCCAGGAGGGACACTGCTCCTGTGACCAAATGCTGCACCCCCAAGCCCCCAGCCTGCACAAGAGCAGAAACAGCTCCCTGCAAGGCTGAGGATCACCTTTAAAAGCTGTGCAACCAACAGAACATAAATCATACAGAGAGATAATTCAAAGGAAAACCCTACTGTAGTATCACAAATCATGGGTGGCTAATGAATAAGAGCATTAAAGAAAGGATGGACAAGTGGGACATTGAGAAAAGAAGACCTTGGAATTAAAAAAACCCAAAAAACCTCACTAAATCAGAAGCCAGTTCCCCAAAAATCCAGAGTAAGAAACACTAGTTTTCTTTATTTTGCTTTTCTTTGAGCTGCCACAGCTTCTAACACTTTCCAGCATTCGAAAATAAAGACTTGTTGCCCTCTCCTCCCCAAGGCAGGCTTTGAAAACAAATTTCCTAGTTAACCTGCCAAAGCAGAAGATGTGATAGCAGCTCAACATCCCTCTGCCCTGCTCAGGGGATGACTCAGTGGAAATCAGACCTCAAGAAACATGTTGCCATCCTTCAGACAATGCAACCAAATAGGAACAAATCTCTCACCTTAAAAGTCGTGGCTTCTGAGATTGCCACAGTTCAATACAGGACTGCATAACAGAGGAACACTAACACAGGAAAATTTATGGCTTATTTTTAACCCTTTTTCAATTTTTTCATACAGTTAATAAAAACGTATCTCCTGACAAGACTATAAAATCATTTCCTCAGAGATTTAGAATAGCACAAAAGAATAGAATATTAGCATGTTCTAAGCAAAGTGAAATAGGAACTGGTGAAAACAAGACCATTATTGCAACGCTTTAAGCAAACCAAACACACCCCTCAAAGCCAAACACCAATTAACATCTGCTACAAGAACAGAAGAACACACACGAGATGTATACAAGTAGGTCCCAAACTTGCACCCAGCTCAAATACATCTAGAAGAATCATGTACGTGGTATATTCCAATTTTCCTTATCTTGTCACAAAAGGAGGAATTTTTTCCACTTTAACCTAAGCCTTTATTCCTGTTACTTTAACATTTTATGAAAGACAAAATACTGAGTCCCCAGTAAAGCAACACCCTTCATGGAGTCAGTCAAGCCAAAGCTGCTCCTTTGCTTTTCAAACTCACCATTTCTATCAGTACTATAGACAAAAAAAACTTAAAAAAATACTATTTGGGCTTTTAGACCTTAAAATATCCCACAATGCTCTGCAGTTCTCACTGGGTCTCTTCTGCTCTTTTAATTCATTCTAATGAAGTGATGCTTCCGGTTACCATACTCTTGCTAGTAACAAGACACTAAGGTAAATTTTTCCCTTCTGTGAGCTGACATCACACGAGTCCACAAAAAACACAGGCTGACCAGAAGGAAACCTATCCAGAGCTCTCATTATCCACAAATGCTTTAGTCTTTTTTCCTCTGCTGCATTATTCCACATCAATAAATAAGTAAGGAGCAGAGCAATGCCTAACATTGAGTAACACACCCGGATCAGTTCAAGTGTCTGCAAGCAGAAGGTCACTTATGTTACATGAATTGTCATTGAATAGGGACATACTTCTACAACAAAGGCAAGCTATAAAGTGGATTGAATTCTTTCAGCTAACCAACCATACACTAAAGGAAAATGGTAAGGTTATCCTGAAACAAATCAGGACAACTCTCTACTCCCACACTGTTTCTGTTATCAAGGTCCAAAATAATCACTTCAGCTTACTTCACTATGGTTTTGGGCTTGACTAAAGAATTGTGCAGAAATATTTGGGGCAAAAGATAACACTGGGATTTAGGTTATAAACACTGGCATTTTATTAGTGGGTGAGTGGAAAATAGGGAGCAACCATGTAAAATTGACACAGCTGCAGAGGTCCAGAGAACATACAAACTAAGCAGAGCAGATTGATTTTACTAGTTTAGATTAAAAGCATGGGGAAATCTGTCCACAGCATCCCAAGCATCTCTGAGGGTGGTAAGGGTCATCTAAAATTGTTGCTTATTGAAGTTTTTATTAACCTCTTGAAAGGAATTTCTTTCTTTCTTTTCAAAGCATTCCATATGAAACATTCCTGGAAGCATGAAGTAGATGTTTAAATACATGTACACACACATTCTATTATTAGAGTCCTTTGCAAGGACCTAATAATAGAAATGCCCATAATTATGTATAAGACAATGATAAGAGACCAGGATGTAAAGCATGTTTTAAGGTATTTGCATTGCTGCCACAAAACTGCCATACACTAACTCAACACAGAAAAGTCAGACAAGCTTATCACCTTCATCTCCAAAGAATTCAAGCATTTGCTTTCAGTTATTCTAAATCTAACAAATAACAAGATAAACCAAAACACAACAGCAGAAACTTCTCTCCTGAATCCATCTTGTCATTGCACTGACTACCTTCTAGAATGAGGAGCAGATGCCAGAACAAGCAAATGCCACATAATAGTATTAGCTGCTCTCAAAAAAAAAATATAAAATATGTATTTAATTACTTGGGAATCGTTTGCTGCTTCATATTACAAAACTAACACTATACATAGATACATGCTAAGCAGAGTATCCACATGGTAATTTTCAGTATATCACCACTATAAACTGTCACCACTAGAAAAACAAATAGAGAATGTTTCTTATGCTGTTGGCTTTTTGTCTGTTATCTGCTAACAAACACCACAATTTACTTGTAAACAAAGGATTCCTCATATGAAATGAAGAAAGCATGTCACTGGAGGAGCCCTACATTTTAACTTCCAAGCTCAAGGAAACCCATCCTTTTCCCAATTAAAAGCACCACAAAGATTTGCTCAAAGCTGCACTACCTGGGACCCCCAGGGAATATTCCTGCTCAAGAACAGACTTTAACACAGACAGCGTTTTTCTTGTGTACTTGCTCAAAAGCACTGCCATTTTTCATCCAGAGAAAAGCACAGATTTAACATCCACAGCAGCATTTCTGAAAAGCAACTCATCTCTCCAACACTGTCGCAAATTCCACAATAAATCACATTTAATTAGTTTGTGCTTTTTTTTTTTCCCTGGCTGTCTGGAATCCAACAGCGAGCAGGCTTCCAACTTTAATTTTGCAAAGAGGTGCTTAGAATAAACTGATAAAAACGCCAACCACCACGTCCCCACTGGAAGCTGTTTGGAGTTATCTGCTCGCTGACACACCAGCATTCCTGCCTGTAGATGGCTTTTCACCGCTGTGTATCAGCGGCTCCTATTTCCACCGCCTTGTTTGAAGAACTTTCCTCTTCCCACATACCTTCCATCTCCAGGGACAGATCACACAGGGACACTAAACCTTGGCCATAAACAACAGGAGTTTTGATACTGCTGTTTCCAAAGGATCCTCCACCACTCAGCAGGGCAGAGACAATCACTGACACACAAATCCTCTGGGCAATGCTTGAGAAACTCTTTGACTCGCCAGTATTTTGCACAGCTGAGATTTACACAGGGCTCTGCTGGCTTCTTCTGCTATTTATTTTATTTGCTGTACACTAAAGGCTACTGCAAACAAATGGGATTTCAATAACTAGTGGCATGTTGCTCAAAACAATTCCAGCGCACTGGGATGCTATTTCCAGCAGCCACATCCTTGCTGGAGTGACAGGATGCTCTCCCAGCATCCCAAACTGCCACTCCAGGGGCTCCAAAGAGGTCACTCCATCTTCCCTCAAGTCTTTTAAAGTCACAGACTACAGCGAAGAGAAAAGCACTGTGGAGAGTAATTTGTTTGATTCAGGTGTGTTTGGGGTCTGGGCCCTTTATTTAATTACATGTATTTAGTAGGCATTTATCCCCTCTCTACAAACATTCATTCATACTGTAAATGTTAGTTCTGACAACCTACACTTTTGAGGGAAAAAGTCAGTTATACTTATTAGAAAGCTCATGAATATAACCACACACATGCAGAAGTTTGCTGCATGGTCTGTATATATTTTCTCGCACAGATTTATGAACTGCAGAAGTTTGACTGCCTTTAACTGCTTCTCTTTCTCAGAGGACGTAAAGGAAACTATAAAGTGAGGAGAAGAAACCAAATTCTCTTCTAAGAAAGCGGCATGATGGAGAAAACTTCTTCCAGTTCCCTAAATACTACACATAGGGAAAAAAAGTGCCAGAATAAACACATTTCAGATTGGAAGTTACAAACTTTCCTGAGACTAAAGATAAAATACTTGCAGTATGGAGTTACAGCTCTGAGCTTCTTGGCTATAGCAGAATATCAGCTTATTTTGGCTGCTAACTACCTTCATTTCTTATCCTTTGGCCAACTATAGGCTAACAGTATGAAAAAACCCTCTCTTTGCTGTCCCAGCAGCAACCTCAAAACCAAACCAGATGAGTCCCAAAGGCACAAAATTTAAAAAAAAATTAAAAATTTTTTTAAAAAAGTAAAAATAAAAGAAGTAAAATATATCACCTTCTACACAGACTCATCTCTGAGCTACATTATAAGCATAAAGTAGCTAAAGGATACTGAACTGGAAGAACAATACACGATACTTCTGTGGCAGCAGACTTTTCTGCCACAGCAGGGTCCCGACACAACCACAAATCACAACTGCTTTGAAACTAACGAGAGGGAACCACAGAAGTGCTGAAGATTAAGAGAAAAGCACTAACAGACCGCTTCTGTGTGAGACCCGAAATGACCCCGGGAATACGGCCAAGAATCATTTTTTTACTGGTAGCACCGGCAGCGTATTCTCTGACTGCTCAGAAAGACACACGGGCCATAGGTGGGCCAGACCGGCGGTGAACAGGGCGAGAGGAGCAAGATGCTTCCACTCAGGAGGCAGCCCTTGGCCCATTCCTGAGGTTTCTGGAAGCAATGCCTTTATCTGGACTTCCAGCCAAGCACACATTGTGTCATCCGTGTCCAGATCAGCCGCTCCCCATCAGAACAAAGCACAGACCCAGACCGGTACAAGGCACCGAGACACTGCCAGGCCTGGGCACTCTCAGCCTTCTGCAAGCTCTGCTACAAAAGAAAAGGTTGAGAAATAATGTTCTACACTTAAAAACCTGTGGAAGTTTGAAATGCCATTACCTAGCACATTGTTAAACTCGAGTTAGACTGGTTTGGCACCTTTCAGGAACATACCGGCTGAGCCCCGTGTTCTGCAGGGTAAGCGGTTAAGGGATACAGCAGCTGTAGTTAGGGCACAGGTAACTGGGATACGTGAGTCCTGTTCTCACAGATCCAGCACGGAGTTCAAGTAAGAAATAAAAAAAATTTTAAAAAGCCAATAAGAAACTCCAGTCTCTCTATATCTCAGGTCCCCCCCTCACCCCCGTGATAGGGGATAGGGTAAGTACCCCTTTAAGGTCAATACTTTTATATACTCAAAGAACACAAAGAAATGCAAAATTACTAATATGGAGAGAGGCAGGCTTGCCCCGCGCCTTCAATTCTACAAATATAGATGGCATAAATGGTTCGTTACATTTAATTCCAAGCCGCACTACCACTGCCAAAACCTTATTTAAATAGAACGTTTCTGAGAACCGGGAAGGGGGGGATGCAGCTGTGGTCTTAACCTAAGAGAGGTTAAGCTTTTAAAAAGAGTTGTTCTTTTTTCACTCCGTCTGCTGGTCGCATGCCATTTTAAAAAGGTGTCTGGCAAGCAAAAATAAAAAGTTTCCAGGGCTTTCCTTCCCCAAGCCGCCTCTGCCAGGAGCCGGGCGGGGAGAACGGGGCCGAGAGAAGACGGTCGCGCCTTCCTCCAGCTTTTTCTCCAACATGCCCTCTGGATCCCGACGTTCTGGAGGCGGAGGAGCCCTCGGTTCCTCCACCTGCCCGTACCCCCGGCCGGGCAGCGGGGCTGCGGAGCGGGGCGCGGCTCGGGGGGTGCCGCGGGCAGGAGCCCCGCACACACCCGCGGTGCCCGCGGCCCCCGCCAGCACCGACCGCTCCCGCACTTCTCCTCCGGGAGCCGCAGCGGGCGGGGAGGGCGGTGGCGATGACAGCGGCCGGGTCGGCCGCCCCC